>JAUELA010111943.1:0-17395 GCA_031471845.1 Boltenia villosa | reverse complement strand
CCACAGCTTCTAATGATACGTGCGATTCGTGATTGTCTAAAATCAACAGAATTGGATGATTTGAAGAGCATCTTGTTAGTCTAATGAGGTGATCCAGGTACAGACAGAACAATTCAACATTCATCAACCCTGTTTTGCAAGCAGAACCCATTGAACCGGGTGGTGGTCAGTAATGAAATGATCTTTGTACCTAACGCGAGGAAACACAAACATGGGTGGGATGGTGCTGTACATACGAGAGTAACTAGCACGCCTCTTTCTGCTGAAGTGATGGATCCAACTTGTTTCTGGCCTGTTTCACAGATTGTTTGTTTCGGCGATTGAACAGTCCTGACACCAGTCTCGTCAACATTATAGTTATCCCCGGGTATGAAGTTGTACCTGTAATTACATGTACAAATTACATGTGAGCAATGTAAATAATCATCACCAGTGATATATTTACCTGTCCACGACCGAAGCTAGATTTTGAAAGAATTCCGACATCGTTTGTCGATTGAACGCTGTTGCTCGAGGCATTGATATTGCCTCTGGTGTTCGACATGTCAAATGATGCCTCTTTTTAAAAGAAATACACAATTCACGACCTATAAGGATGTTTAATATATAATTAATCAAATAGCATCATGAAATAAAACATGTTGAAAGGAAATAATTTTTGTCAATTCTACCAGTAACCTGCTTTGCGATCCTTTGTCCAGTTCGGTGGAACATTTACATCGTTTTTCGTCGCAAACTCATATGCGAGTTCTCTGAATTGAACGGTTGATAAGCCATAAAATACACCTGCTAAAGTTTTCACATGATTGGCCAAAGCTACTTCCATGTCAGAGTTGAAAACCTTATGGGCAGCAGAAATGGCTGCGTAACCATGAATTGAAGCTGAACATTGTTTCTGCTTGTCTATGAAACGTTTTAAGGTCATTCTGTCAATATCATATTCCTTAGCCACGGAATTTTTGGACCTGCCCTGTTCAACTGCCTTCACTGCTCTCTGCATAACATCTCGAGGTATATTTCCTCTATTAGTCTTTCTTTTGCATGTCCTCGGCATGCTCTAATAGTGTTTGCAAATCTGTGAAAAATATTTGTGTTACAATGCATTTGGTAAAATGATCACACGCTCAATATGCCACTTTCCTTCTTACTCAACTGACCCCAATATCGCCATTTTTGTATTATTCGAGTCTCAACGTAACATTTCTTGTATTACCGGTATTATTATTATTACGGGCCAAAAATAGATGAAATAACACTCTAACAATAACTAAATTTAAATACTTAAAATCTTGAATGTGCAAATGGCCAGTCGAAATTTCCATCTCTGTGTCATATTTCCTAAATGTAGCTAAAATCGTGAAACATAAAATGAAATTTAAACGCATGAACTTACCGTTACGAAAAGCAATTGCACGACATGATTACACTTGCCTAGGTGGCGCTTCAGAGAATTCAAGTTCTGAAATGTTTCTATAAAATGGCTTTGATCAACTTGTACACATGATCAATTATACCCACTCTCCCCTAATATATAATATATATATATATATTATGAAGTAAATTAAACCTTTTTTAAAGATGATTTAGAGTGTTTATACTTTCACTCTGCATTTACAAATGGAGTAAATTTCCATAGTAAATTAATTTTACTTAATCTCCAGAGGCCCCTCAGCTTGCGTAGGCCCCTGGGCTGCAGCCCACAAAGTCCATGTCTTAGTCCGACACTGCATAAGAGGCAATGATATGTGGTCTTAATTAGGACACATTCTATCATATGACGTCATCTGGTTTGATTGCTTGTCCACATAATCTGACCAATAGTTGATCTCAGACAATCACTATTATTTTCACTCAAAGAAGCTCCCAATGGAAAAACCATTCGTTTCATACTTCTAATATATGCATCTTGGTTTACTTGTATTACATTATTATTTTGTATGATATCTAATCCCAAGTATTTGAATGCTCCAGATTGCTCTTTGCTTATTTGGAAGTTAGATCGGATTTTGTCGATGAAATTATTTTTAAATGATTCAATTCCTGACCATAGAATGTCATCCACATGAATTGCAATTATACCTTGCAGTTTCTCATTCTGATACTTGAAAAATACTGCAGAATCAGCCAATGACATTTTTGCTCCTTCACCAATCATGAAATCCTTTAGGCGCTGATACCATTTGAGTGATGCATCTGAGAGCCCATAAACACACTTGTTTAATTTCCACACTTTAGTTGTTCGAGCTTCTATCGGAGGCTCCACAAAAACATCTCGATCGATGATTTTACCTTGAAGGAAAGTAGTTTTTATATAGATCGTGTTCAATTTCCAATTTTTCCGTGAAATCATAGACATCATAACTCTTAACGAGTCTTTGGAACATGTCGGTGAATCCTGGATCATGGTATTCCACATTGTAAGCATTTTTGTGTTAAATTTGCTCCATCAAGCATTTTGAATGCAAGAATGGCATCCGGTAGTTTCATATCATGCTCTGATAGTTTCAAATATCTATGTTCATATTCAAGAATATAATCAGCGATAGAAACATCCAAATCTCCTTTGTTGTTGTTGAATGATATATAGGCATCATAGGCTTCATCTGTTTTTTTTTCTGACTTGAATACTTCATCTAATTTTTCAAGTAAAATATTCAACCCATTGTCAGAGTATAGTTGAGTTTCACTCAAGTCTTCAACAGCTTTCTCTACTTTCAAATTCCCTTCAAGGGCTTCTAGTAGAACGATTATCCCTTGTTTCCTCTTCGGTATGTCAGTTACCAATGTCCACATATTAAGTTTATTTTTCCATGTATGGTATGACAAACCAACATTAAACTTTGGTGGATGCAACAATTTGACTGAAATTTTCCTCTACTACCGTGTAAACTGACTAAAAATAGTCTTAGACAACCTTCTTGTTCATTGGTTATATTTCAACTGTCAACTTCCATCATCTTCACCAACTGACACATGTATAATAAAGGTCACACAAATCACTGAAGTATAACAACAGGGAAATCAATGAACCACAACAGATGGAAATACAGGGAATAATTTAAACTGCATATTGGTATGGTATTGATGTCATGAATGAACTGAGAAAGAATAAGTGAATTAATTATGTCACATTAACAAAAAGGGTCCCTAATTTTCTTTTCATAAGGTCCCGCGAAAGGTGAGGAGCAAATTTGCACCACTTCCTGCTATTAAAATATGTAATGTGACCTAATTGCACAAAACAAACAGGTTTTATTTCAATAAAAACAGATCAGACACAAGCACTCAAGATGGCTCCACAAGATGTAACTGTACCTGCAGATGCACCGCAAGTAAATCTACCGAAGATAGGGGATCACGTGGTTTCAATGCGGGGAGCCACTAAATGGCAATACTTCACTGGTAGCAACCATTTAGTTTGAAAATAAATAGTTAATTACAGAAATTTAGTAACAACACACACATTTTTCATCCAGCTACCATCAGAAAGTTTAATCAGACAACTTTGAAATATACTATTGAATGGGATGATCATGATCCAACTGGTCTTATTGTCGACTACTACAATCTAGCTCTCGATAAAATACCATCAAAAGATCAGATTGGTGTTGGTTCAAAAGTTCTTTTCCACCAAGGACAGTGAGTGTCAAAATTTTACCTTTTCTCTAAAACAAACATTCTCACGAATGCATATCAGTAAAAAGTATGAAGGATTTATCATTTATTTTTTACTTTTTAATGTACCGCAAAAGCATTTGAAAATAATAATCTTCATACTTAGGTATCGGCAACAAAATGTCGAAGGGGGAATCCTGCGCAGTAGCGGACTTCGTTGGCATCAAGGTGAAATAACAAAAATATGGAAAGGAGTAGGAGGTGTGAAGTATTACAGTGGCAGGCACACAAAAGGAACAGCTGATGGCAAGTGGATTACGTACAAAGTGGGTAATTTCATATTTATCCAGTTTGACTTGATAGTTGTAAAATCGGGACCTTTTTTTGCTCATTATTTCAACCATACATATACATACAACCACACTGCTGCGCACAAGAGCATAACAATAATTTTTCTGTTACTAATTTTCATCTATCATCTTTTTAATTTTTAATTTTTTTATTCGTACAAATCTAGGATTATTCTGAAGAATTCACAGATTACAAAATTGACGATTTTCGTATGCCACCCAATGTTTTTGACATTTTGGATTCTGTTTCGGATGGTGAGATATATTTATTTTACGCTTTTAGCTACTTCTCAATTTTAATGTTAATAGCCAACATGAAACATATTTAAATGTTTTAAATAATTACGCTGTTAACAGAAAATACAGCAGCACATGACGAAATTGAAAATTTTATATCTTATGCAAAAATCAACACTCCAGCCACGGAATTTTTGGACCTGCCCTGTTCAACTGCCTTCACTGCTCTCTGCATCACATCTCGAGGAATATTTCCTCTATTAGCCTTTCTTTTGCATGTCCTCGGCATGCTCTAATAGTGTTTGCAAATATTTAAAATCTGTGAAAAATATTCGTGTTACAATGCATTGCCTAGGGGTAAGATGATCACACGCTCAATATGCCACTTTCCTTCTTACTCAACTGACCCAATATCGCCATTTTTGTATTTATCGAGTCTCAAAGTAACATTCCTTGAATTACCGGTTTTATTTTACGGGCCAAAAATAGATAAAATAACACTTTAACAATATCTAAATTTGAATACTCAAAATCTTGAATGTGCAAATGGCCAGTCGAAATTTCCATCTCTGTGTCATATTTCCTAAATGTAGCTAAAATCGCGAAACATAAATTGAAATTTAAACGCATGAACTTACCGTTACGAAAAGCAATTGCACGACACTATTACACTTGCCTAGGTGGCGCTTCAGAGAATTCAAGTTCTGAAATGTTTCTATAAAATGGCTTTGATCAACTTGTACACATGATCAATTATACCCACTCTCCCCTAATATATAATATATATATATTATAAAGTAAATTAAACCCTTTTTTAAAGATGATTTAGAGTGTTTATACTTTCACTCTGCATTTACAAATGGAGTAAAATTCCATAGTAAATTAAATTCACCTAGTCTCCAGAGGCCCCTCCGCTGGCGTAGGCCTCTGGGCTGCAGCCCACAAAGTCCATGTCTTAATCCGGCACTGCATAAGAGGCAATGATATGTGGTCTCAATTACGACACATTCTGTCCTATGACGGCATCGGTTAAAAGGGTCCCTAATTTTCTTTTCATGAAGTCCCGCGAAAGGTGTGGACCGAATTTGCACCACTTCCTGCTGTTAAAATATGTAATGTAACCTAATTGCACAAAACAAACAGCTTTTATTTCAATAAAAACAGATCAGACGCAAGCACTCAAGATGGCTCCACAAGATGTATATGTACCTGCAAATGCACCGCAAGTAAATCTACCGAAGATAGGGGATCACGTGGTCTCAATGCGGGGAGCCACTAAATGGCAATACTTCACTGGTAGCAACCATTTAGTTTGAAATTAAATAGTTAAATACAGAAATTTAGTAACAACACACAGATTCTCATCCAGCTACCATCAGAAAGTTTAATCAGACAACTTTGAAATATACTATTGAATGGGATGATCATGATCCAACTGGTCTTATTGTCGACTACTACAATCTAGCTCTTGATAAAATACCACCAGAAGATCAGATTGGTGTTGGTTCAAAAGTTCTTTTCCACCAAGGAGAGTGAGTGTCAAAATATTACTTTTTCTCTAAAACAAACATTCTCACGAATGCATATCAGTAAAAAGTATGAAGGATTTTTCATTTATTTTTTACTTTTTAGTGTACCGTAAAAGCATTTGAAAATAATAATCTTCATACTTAGGTACCGGCAACAAAATGTCGAAAGGGGAATCCTGCGCAGTGGCGGACTTCGTTGGCATCAAGGTGAAATAACAAAAATATGGAAAGGAGTAGGAGGTGTGAAGTATTACAGTGGCAGGCACACAAAAGGAACAGCTGATGGCAAGTGGATTACGTACAAAGTGGGTAATTTCATTTTTTTCCAGTTCGACTTGATAGTTGTAAAATCATTATTTTTTACTTATTTCGTAGTTATTTCAACCACACTGATAACAAGTGCGTAACAATAAGGTTTGTGTTACTAATTTTCATCTTTTAAATTAAATTTTTTTTTATTCGTACAAATCTTCTAGGATTATTCTGAAGAATTCACAGATTACAAAATTGACGATTTTCGTATGCCACCCAATGTTTTTGACATTTTGTATTCTGTTTCGGATGGTGAGATTTATTTATTTTACGGTTTTAGCTATTTCTCAATTTACATTTTAATGTGAATAGCCTACATGAAACATTATATTTAAATATTTTAAAATAATTACACTGTTAGTGTTAATAGAAAATACAGCACCACAAGACGAAATTGAAGTTTTTATTTCTTATGCGAAAATCAACAGTCCAGCTGCTATTAAAAATAAGGAAATCGTTGGATCCGATGTTCCGCCATCATACTCGGAAGTTATGTTAGAAGACTTGTGCGATCCAAGAGATATTGTCAGGCAACTTAAAAGCGCGGGTACGATGTAGTGTACAGTAGAACAGTTATCGACATACAGTCCAGTCCAAATGCAGTGAATTGAAACTGGCCCTAAACCTAAACCTAAAGCTAGCCCCTACCCTGCCATTGGAAACAGAAATATCATATATGTCAGACATGCTGCTAATGATGCGCCATTTAATTTCAGATAAATTTGATATATTCCAGTAAATGCAATTATGCTAATTACCGATTAATCTCTTTTAATTTAATTTATAATTTATATTCAAAAATTGCTCATAACAATTCAATAAGAAACAAGAAATATTACAAATTTTTCCTCTTCGTTTATCACATCGAAATATTTCTCAGAAATATCAATAGTCATTTATTGTTTTATTCAGTCAAATCAGGAGGGAAGTGTTCTTGGATTTTTACGTTTCAATCAAGGTATGCGCGCGACCTTCCTTTCGAGTATTACATAAATATAATCATTTTATTTACAGGTGTACGGGTATACTTCAATGAAGATTACGATGACTCTTCTCTCTTGGAAATTGTGAGCGTGCTGAAACGCACTCGTGTATTTATTGCTTGCCTTAGTGATGAGTATGTCAGCAACGATCGTTGTCGTATGGAGTTTCAATATGCCAAGAAAACCTTGAAAATTCCTGTTATTCCTCTTGTGGTATTGAAACTAAAATGACAATTGATATTTATATTGATAGATTTGAAATTAGTACAATATTCTCACAACATGCAAGTTTCTTGCGCTAAATGTCGAATTGAAACGTTTAATATGCACCATGATAGAGTTAGTAACAAAAAACAATCATCATCCTGAATAGTCGGTCAAGCTTCACATTGTATACATCAATCATAACATGCTTATTTTTTATGGAGTGGCACAAAGTAAAATAAAAGCAACTAAAACATATCTTTGCTAAATAGAGCCGCTATTTCACCTCTACAAAAAGGTTAAAGATATACATCTCTCTCTCTCTCTCTCTCTATATATATATATATATATATATATTATGTTGTTATCGTCTTGTCATGTTTGTATAACAGGTTGGAACCGGTTCTTTCCAGTGGAAGATGACAGTTGTTGGACTCCTGATTGCAGGGGAACTGTACATCCATTTCAAGGACAAGAGTGTCCAAGGCTTCAAGATGAACGAACTTCTTCGTTCTATTAAGAAACATATTCCTTCACTTCAGTTGAAAAATACCCAGTACAGCGCTACTGGCGATTCAACTTTGGATCTCATTACCACTACAGGGTTGACTGTAACAGGTTGATATGAAATACTTTTGTTACTTAATCTAACTATCTCTCTATAACTTCATCCAATCCAATCTTCCCTCCAGGAGCTCGGATAGAAACAGGACCAGCCGACATATTTTTTAGTTATTGTTGGAATAACTCCTACTATGCCGAGAAAAGTCATCAAATTCGAAAGGCGATCGGCACACAGTGGAATGATCCTAGAGTCGTAGAAAACAAACTACGTGAAGCTACAGGCGCGACAACATGGATTGATATTACGCGGTTGGAAAGTGCTGCAGATGGTATGGGAATGGTAGGTTCTTATCTTGTTATTCATTTTAAAACTTATTGTCAATAAACAAGAGGTAGAGATTAAGTGTTGAATGCAATAATTGTAATGTGGAAAACGTATGTAGTTATAGTACAGTCGCATCTTCTGTTTACCTGAGCCGCATTGTGCTATTTACCTGATACATAAATTAATCTCATCTTTCTGAATGAATATATCTTTAGATTTCTTTCTTTTCTTGATAAACATTTTGTACTGTTTCAGTTCGGACAAATTGCAACTGGAATTGGAGAATGCAACATTGTGGTTGCGTGTGTGAGTAATGAATATGCAGCAAGCGACAACTGTCGAATGGAACTTCAATTTGCGGCGACTTCCCTACAAAAATCTATCATCGTTGTTGTAGTAGGTAGAAGAATATCTTACCTTCTGTTTAGTAAAGACGAATGGTTTTATTTTACATTTTTCGAGTCAAAAATTTTATTTTTTCGCAAAAAAAAATTCGAAAAAAGCATTTCGAGCGAAAACTAGAATTAACATGACTTGACATAGACACGATAATTAGCTTATAAATTGGTCAAGGCTGAAATATAAGTTTAAGGATTCATATTTCATACTTAGGCGAAGGGAATGAGTGGGAGCAAACTGTTGTAGGGGAAATTGCGTTGCTGGGAACACCTGTGGTTAATATCCAAGGAATATCATCAAATGAAGATTTGGACAAGAAAATATTGAAAATCAAGTAAGAAATTCACGTTCTTGAAATGAGCCGTTTTGTAGTACAAAATGATTTGTTATTAAATTATCCCAGACACATATCAAACATGCAAACGAATATGATGAACAATAACAGAGATTAATATAAATATAAGAAGCATGAAAAGCAAGCCAAACCAAAAAATTACATCAGGAAGGATTCTGCTCGAAATTCAAACACGTAACAAGTATTAAACAAAACATCGAAATGAAATAAGCAAGTCATAGTTGCTACATTTTACGCCTCACAGCAATGAGGTCGAGATGTCATTGTCAATTTGCATTAATCCACTACTGACATACCTCAATGGACCGTTCAGAATTTTATAAGCCTCATTTTTATGAAACCTTTAGTTTGTTAAGAGACTTCTTTGTGTCCCACGACCAGAAGTGCCCACAATAAAAACAATAAGATTAGGTGAGAAGTATCGCATTTTTGATACCAGCACTGCTGAATATTCTTCAATGTGGTGCTTGCTGTCGCATATGTACATGTGATGAAATAGTACCTATAGTGGGTTCTTCATTGGGAATTTTGAAGTTGCAAGGAAAAGTTGGGTGGCAAATAGACTGGTTAAACCTTTTATCATTGAAACAAATACACAAAGATTTTGTTGGATTAAAAATGATATCAGGTCCAATGGTAAACTGCTCACAAATACGGAGAAGTTTTTAGAGTCCCACATTAGACAATGCAAGAAAGGATAGATCATCAGTATTAAAGGCAATTGTAGGTTCCCATTACCGCACCAGATTATCTGCGCATTTAACGTCAGATCATATATACCACATACAAGTTCGTGATGGTGAAAGAAGCAGATATATGTGATTCCCATTTGACCCGCAGAGTTTTTAGAATAAAAAGAAATGGTTTTACGCGGTCATATTCTTTGAAGGCGTCAAGGAATACTGATAATAGCCTACAAGAGTAGACAAATTTTATTATTTGCTTGATATTTATATTATCATAACTTTATATTTTTAAATATATAATTTAATAAAGTATAGCATAATATACAAAACATAGAGTTCCTGTAAATATAACTTTAAATATATAGATTTCAATATTTGCCATCCTTATTGGTTTGCAAAAACGTATTCGTTTCTGTGCATTTAGAGATCATATCGGAGACAAAATTAATCGAAATACTCCCCAAGCAAAACCCCCAAAAATGATAATGAGGAGTCGGTCATTTCATTCAAAGCACCGAAACCTAGAGACCATGTCGTCTGTCTACACCAAGGTTGGGGTTATTTCACTGCAACCGTGATGGATTTCGATTCGACAGACTTGATATATACTGTTGATTGGGATGATGGTGACCCAACAGGTCGAGTGCAATCATACAAGGTAATAAAATTCTGGTATTAACAAAATCCGTTGGTTGAATCTAGTTTCTTCCATAGATAGTCTGACATTTTAGCACATTGAGCATTGCTACAGTTGAGAAAAGAGCAGAATAAGATTGTCTCAAGTTACAATTCAACAAATAAGTCGAATCTCTTAATTATGCTTTCCACACTTTTGTATATGGAATGTTTGAATGTTTATGGACAAATCAATCCATTTTAATTTTTATAGGATGTCGCTCTGGATGTGGTACCCGACAGAAGACAAATCAGTGTTGGTTCGATTGTAATATTCCCCCAAGGATCATATTCTGGGACGGAGGGGAATAACACCGGCGGGCACCGTTATCACCAGGGGAAAATCACGTCCATTCACACAGATGGAGGTGGAATTACAAGGTTTGACCTATCCTGAATAATAAAACTGCATAGAGACTAAATAAGGCTAAGGGCGAGAATGGCGAAGATAGTTGGCTGACATTTTACACCTATATTGTGTATGATAGTGAAGGGGTTATAGTGTAGATGGTTAGTGGAGCTAGGCTCGAAGGTCCCTCAAGATCCTTGGCTGGAAAAAGGTTTTAATATAGAGAAAATATTTATTCTTCTCCCCGCCTTATATATTAGCTTCTTCCTTCCTGGGGTGCAAGTAGGGCCCTATAGTGTGTCATTAGCCGGGCTGAGAATATACGCATTTTAGGTATTCCAAAAGTCCAAATGAATTGATAAAAAATTATATTTACTTAGTATAAAATATTATTCGATTACCGACAAAACATTAAAAAAATATGAATTAAATATTTCTTAAAGATATGATGGTGTCCACACGAAAGGAGAGAAAGATGGGAAGTGTGTAAATTGGCGAGATTACAACCCATTGTTTCAGAATTATCGCATTCAAGATTTGAGAATTTCTCCGAATGCGATGGATGCTCTGATGGCATGTAAACAGGCTTTCAATTTAACCAACTGATAAATGTTACATTGTACATATAATAGACCATTCAACATTTTTATATTGCTAACAGTAAAGTTTCTATATTTACATAAATATAATTACATTCCAAGTTAGACTGTAACTTAGCAACCTTTCGTATTAATAGTGTTCGATTTACTTGACATAAGAGGACGTCTCATTTTCATTATCATCATCCAATTTTCCCCATAAATGAAGTCATTTTATATCCGTTTTTAAATACATTCTAATATATGCACTTACAATACTTTCACTGTATACATTTTCAAGTTAATCTCAATATATATTTGTAAGCATCATATTAATATTTCAAAATTTTAATAAAACGATCACCTTTTTACAGTATTATTAAGTCTATTTTTATTTTGGGCAAAATGAGCAATATAGTGAGGAAATTGTCTTGATTTTTCTGAATGATTCACTCATTATTACTCTGATAGAAGAATCTCATGGATTTATTTTCCAATACAATTTTAAAGACAATGATGTCATATTTGATATGGGTGACTTTCACAAATATATATTAAACATCAAAGATGACATTTGTTCCATTCCAAAAAAGCACGTATTCTATGTCATACACGAAGTGTTGTAAAACACCCGATACAGTTTTTGTTTTTTAAATCTTAAAAATCTGTAATTTATTATTAAACACACCAAAATGAAAATATTTCAAAAACTTTCTATACTACAGCAAATTACTGCCTGGGTATCAGCAGAAATAGTTAATACAGTTAGAATTTGGTAAAAAACCTATATATTTACATCCGATCCACGACAAGACGGGGTGACATACAGGCAGGGTATTCATCATATAAAATTGATCTCAGGAATGTATTCAACATACTTTTATTAAGTAACTTATTGGAAAAGGCCGATCACTTCAAAAATGTAACGATATTATAACACTGTTAAATTTCATATAAATATATATAATATATGCAATACGTGCGATAAAAGACTATACAATATACACGACAAGGACGCCCGGCGACAAAACCAGAGTTTTAATGACTCCAGTCAATGACTTGTCTCGAGTCGCATTTTTGGTGTGACTCGGATCGACTATACTCTTGACCCGTGGGAGACTCGACTCGAGTCTCGGCGCTCAAAGACTTGACTTGACTCGAGTCTTGAAGCAAAATTACTCGAGTTAATAGAGACTCGAGTCTCACATTAAAGAGATCAATTTGATTACAATAATATAGTTTATGGCGTAATGCAATGTATTTAACGTTATCGCGTGTCTTGATTCATGAGCAAATTGAAACACGCTGTCGGTTTCCTTGCTTTTGTAACGTTGCCAAAATATTAAGTTCAGTTTTGCGCCATGGATGTTCTACTGGATTCTTTTAATCATTGGTGAAATACTTCATGACTTGAATATTTTTGTCTATCGGCCCTCAAATTTAGCCCATGTGAGGCTCTTTCCACAAGTATCAGGATCATAAAATGTTCAGATAATGTGTGAAACGTATCAATAAACTTACTGATAAAGGGAATTGGAGGCGAAAACGTGCAAAGATGCATACGATTTTCAAACAAAAATTTGAAAGAGATGTTTCATGCTTAGTCAAAAAAATTAGACTTTCATTAAAAGGACTCAAGGACGAATATATCTTGGCTGGACTCTAACTTGGGGAGGAGTAAACCTGTACTCGAATCAATAAGGTCTTTTTACATGTGCGGTTTTAGCGCGTATGTATTCGACATCCGCTGACGATCTCTCGTTTTTTTGTGCATTCTCTCGTTTTATCGAATACTCTTGCCGAGCACTCGGACACTAATCCACCCCATGCAGGCGAGTATAGCGCATCACGTAACCAATTTGGTATCTACCGTGTGTCGTTTGTTGTTTCGCAGCCGTCACGGTTCAATACATAGCAATAAAACAGTACAAATCAGAGGCAAACCAAGTAAGAAAGCACTTACTTCACACACTTTGTGATAGTTTTTCAATTAAAATGCAAAATTACCGTGAAATTTCTTGCTGACTTTCAATTCGGCCGACCTTCTAACGTTATTGGCATCTAGCATTTAATATACAAACAGCCAGTATAATGTATATATTTGAACATCCCACTAAATAGGAACCAAAATTTCAAAATATTATTCCCTACTCCTAACACTATTCCAATACTAGTCCAAAAGAAACAATTATATTTCATTTCAATCTTGGCGTCTAGTTAAGCAGACTCGGATTAAAGTTAGCAAGATTTTATGTCGATAACACAAACCGTCTTATTTTTCATCCTCATGTCAAATTTGAGGAATGAAAAAAAAATTCTGTTCCTTTCCCACTGATTAAATTAATTTCGCTTGTTTACAAATTATATCAGTTGCAAACTTTATCTTATGACTTAATCACTTAAGTAGGATTCAGCACCATGCTTCAAACGATAGAAACAAAGACGAAATGGAGAGAGCAATTTTTCTATTGCATTAAGCTTCCACATCATTACATCCAGATTCTTGAGACGAAGAAGATTAAATGACAACAAGAATGATATGTGTCATTAAATTTTAACTGTGTGTAAACAAGATCATGTCTTATTACTTTTGATTTTTATAATTCTCATTTGAGCATCCTTGAGTAGACCGCATATGATTCACATCAAGGAAGAATAGAATGGTAGAAAAGTTAGTTTAAACGAGCAACCTTGAATAAATATTTAGATATGAACAATTTGTTGATTGAAAACAATCCAATGACATAGTTCTCACGAACTTTGAAGATGGTGTTTTACCGGACCAGGTTTATCAGCATTTATATTCTATTAGCTTGAAATTAGAGACAAGAAGAAAATACTTGGAGGAGAAATAGACAATTTCCTAAAACGATTTAAACTGATGATTAATATAAATCCGAAGGTATTTTTATTCTATTCTAATTATACTATATGACTTTATAAATATCTCAGGTTTCGGTGTGTTGACATTTTTCAAGTTCACATTTACTTAATTAATATGGCAGAAGAGGAATTACCCGTGCAGATGACATCGGCGATATTTACGACTCGACTCGTCAAAACTATGCCATTAAGTCGGGACTTTTTTTCATTCGTTTACAGGAAATATTTAAAAAAAACGTTAACACGAACATGATATCATTGACGAATAAAGTTGTTTTCACTTTCATAGTTCATTGATAAATAGAATTATGGATTCTAATGAAATTGAATGAGGGGAGAATCGCAATTATAATAGACTATCAAGCTATCCTAGCTTTGTCAGCCCAATTATATATGTCAAGAGTTGTGAAATGCCGTGCTGGAAACCGTCCATCCTTTCTCTATGCTCCATTTTAGTTGTGAGGACAAGGATGCTCAAACAAAAATTATAATATTCAAAAATAATATCAGATACGGTCTTGTTCGTACACAATTAAAAGTTTTATTTCGTAAGCTTTAGATATATCATAACATATAATTCCAGATTCTTCCGACGAAGCATAAAAAATAGCTTAATAGCAAAAACGATAAGCTCATATCGAAATGAGATCATTCTTCTTAGTAAGTTATTTATTATGCTTCCTCTTAAGAATCCAGTTGTTACGATCTTGCGAAAGCTATGGAATAAAACGTGTGTATGGACATGACGATGTCTGATATTATATCATATATCCAAATAATTTCATACGAAAATATTAACAGATGACTTTGAATTTTATTTTAATAACTATCGTCGAAGTAATGTTTATTTTATTCTAATCAAGGTTTATCACTGGAGGAGGAGAAATCCTAAACACCTTAATTGCGATAAAAATAATTAATATTGAAATTAAATACTGAAAGAACAGGTTTTCATTACCAATACCAAAGTATATTCACAGACATGACGTTAAACTTCAGAGGGCCGCTGGCGTAATGTGTTTACGATGAAATTCTATATAAAAATGAGTTTGATATTGAAATGTTACTTTGTCCCTCAAAGACATTCTTTACCAGAAGAAAACTTGATACAACCGAGAACTTTTCAAAACGTCCAGTTAAGCTTCATTGAAATCATGGAGTTCGCTCTACTTATATTGCTGATGAACGGGATAGCAATGTGCTCTTCTTCAGTGATTACACATGAAGGTAATATACTCGTTATTGTAATCAAGTTTTAAATAAGGATTGCAACCTATTCATTTTAATTCTTCGTTTAGCTGATGATCCCTGCTACCAGATTCACTGTAAGCGTTATTATACTCATTGTCAACCGAAAAATGGTGGATATGAATGCGTCTGTGACAAAGGCTACCATGACAATCATGGAAAATGCGTTCGTAAGTTCCGAAACTTTTTAAATCTTAAATTTTAAAGTTTGTGTTAATTTCTGAACGATATGGGGGCACAGACAATACCAACATGCGAACTCATCTCCAGAATGTTCTCTCCTAACTTATTATGGAAACAAGCCCTTATAGGGATACTACTCAGGATTTTCGAATAATAATCTCTATTTGGAATCGAATCAGGGCAAATTTGTGTGCAAGTTTCGTTATTTATTGAGTTTGTAGAGAGCTAGTTCGTAAAAGTGAGTTAAATACAAATCATGTCATCAATGCGACATTGTCATGGATGACAAAAAAATAAACAAAGGACCATTTGCTTGCATTTTGATCCATATTGTGTTTGAGCAGATTTCTTAATGGAGGAGATTCTAAATATGAAAATTCGGTATTCAATTCGAATCGGAAACAATTCGAAATCTGCATCTCTGAACGTTTAAGACTAATTCAATATTAAGCTTACAATGTTATCAACTAGTTGATGATCCATACATTGCAACGAGATGTGGACAACATAGAGTGTGCATAGCCAATGCAACTACAGGAACAGGAGAATGTGTTTGCAAACCCGGCTATCATGAAAAATCCGGAAAATGTGTTTGTAAGTTTTACAGTTTCCTGATAAGCTCTGAATTCCGAATTCTTGGTCTAAATTTATTCTCAAATACTACTAAAATAATATATGCAAGCACAATAAGGAGGTGGGTCTGTCAAGAGAATTTAGCATTTTTTCACAAACACGGTCATATATGATCAATACTTATGAGAATTATTTACATTCCACCATTTTTTGGTGTTGTTAAAATTTTGATAATGTGGAGGGCATGAAATTGTAAATGTGTTAGAGATGGATTATATATAAGAAAAAATCCACCGTGTAAGAAAATGATCTTGTATTATCTCATTGCTATTCACAGCAAACCAAACAAATGTGCAAAAATCAGACATGATGACTATTATTTCAAATAGTTCATATGCTAGCGACTAGCCCAATGTAAAAATCTCTCGGTAGAACTATATGATTCGCAACATTTGATTCGTCGTCAACATTTTTTAATGATAGCTTTGCAGAGAATTTTTTCTTGTAAATACAAATATCAAAGTCTCTACAACTATCTACAAACTGAAATATGCTGAAAATGCGTTCGTAAGTTCCGAAACTTTTAAAATCTTGATTTTTGTTTTGGTTAATTTCTGAACGTTATAGAAGCATAAACATTACAAAAATGCGAACTTGTTACTAGAATGTCCTCTCATCACTTATTCTGGAAACAAGGTCCAAGGGATACTACTCGGGATTTTCGAATAAAAATCTCTATTTGGAATCAAATTTTTGTGCAAGTTTCGTTATTAATTGAGTTTGTAAAATTCTAGTTCGTAAAAGTGAAATAAATCCAAATCATGTCAAAATTGTCATCAAAGCGATTATGATGCCTTGTCATGGATGACAAAAAAAAAACTAAACAAAAGACCACTTGCCCCCATTTTGATCAAGTTTGAGCAGATTTCTTAATGGAAGAGATTCGAAATATGAAAATCCGGTATTCAATTCGAATCGGAAACAATTCGAAATCTGCATCACTAAACGTTGAAGACAAGTTCGTTAATAACCTTACAATGTTATCAACTCTAGTTGATGATCCATGCATTGCAACAAGATGTGGACCACATAGAGTGTGCATAGCCAATACAACGACAGGAACAGGAGATTGTGTTTGCAAACCCGGCTATCATGACAAATCCGGAAAATGTGTTTGTAAGTTTTACAGTTTCCTATTAAAATCCGAATTCCGAATTTTTTTTCATGTCGTGCGTGACAATGACGGCGTTCGTAAGTTCCAAAACTTTTTAAATCTTGATTTTTGTTTTGGTTAATTTCTGAACAATATAGAAACACAAACATTATCAAAACTTATTCTGGAAACAA
>JAUELA010111721.1:0-17405 GCA_031471845.1 Boltenia villosa | reverse complement strand
GTTCGTGTTTGTTCCTGTCCGTTCGTGTCTGTTCCTGTCCGTTCGTGCGGTAATTACCATGTTCGTGCGGTAATTACCAAGACCCGCCAAAATATTCGCAAACCCCATTTGCGTACTTTCTTCAAGCTTTTTATTGCCAAAATATATATTGACTTTTATTCTTTCAATACTCCTATACTGAGAAAAAAACTCTTGATAGTAGTTTTATTTTATTTCATTTTCGTGCATTTTGTACTGCGATAATGCTGTGCTCTTTATACCCAGAATTCGTTCCGCGCAATCTTTACCCCGGTTAAATAATATTATAATTCAAAATTCCACGCTTCGCTGCGCACATAAGTAAATACGATTGTACCATTTCCACGTGTTTATCTCTATCTTTGGTTTTCATCTATTCCTATCGAAGCCTAGCCTTGTTCAACTGCCGTTTGATGGCTCCTGATCACAGGAAGATGAGAGGAGCGATGAAATGTCACCATTTGTTGGACTCAATTTCTTACCAGCAAATCTTCAATGATTTATGTCAAGGTATAACGTAAGAATAAATATTTAAAATTGAAGAGATTTTTGCTGAATATATTTCATGTTTGTTTTTGTTAAGTAAGATTTATACCTAACTATGAAAACTCATACATCACCCAAATAGACATATCAAGATATGTTAAGAAACAAACATGTGGGCATAATCGTATTGAACTTTTTTCAGACTTGAACAATGAAAAGCACTCTGAATTGCATCAGGAGATTGCAGAGTGTTTGTGTAAACTCACAGAACAACAGAGTGATTCCACCTTTTTTCTGAAGCAGTTAAAGAATGTGAGAGTTTATTACATTTATTTGTTTTATTTGTTCATGATTTCAAAACAAATTTCAATGAAGGTAATTCATAAAGAAACTCAGGCAAATGAAGGAAAAAGCAAATGAAATAATGAAAATTTGAATGAATATTTCAAAACATTTGTCTGTTATTTTTCAATATTGAACTTTTGAAGTGTTCAAACAGGTTGGTCGTCTCGTGAGAAAATTGCAGGATAATCTGCCTGAATTTGTTCTAAAATCATTAGTACATTTCTTCATTATTGCCAATCCAAGACATCCATTCAAGCGTGCTGTGTTGAGGTAAAGTAAAGCGTATTTTATTTACCAAAAAATATGACCCGTTGGCGGTTCTTGCCAGAATAGGGTTATGTTTAGAAAATGTTTTGAGAGTTTGGGTGGGTCAGGATGTATATTTTTTAATGGATGTGTGCATTGGAAAAAAATTATAACAATTTTTTTGATTTGTGTTTGGCACCAAAGTTTGTGATAACCGAAAAGATGTAAATACGCCCATTTTATATGTTAAATTTTGCCAAAAAGTAAGAGTAAAATAAAAGATCATAATAGTTTGTATAGTTTTCTGTTCGTCAGTTATCAGATCACAGGTTCTCAAACTGCACTAGTCATTTAATTCTTGAAAATAAATTTTTAGTTTGATCATACGCATTCAAGACTGATATGATCCAACTTGAAACTTGTGACCCAACACAGTGTGAGATTTCTGGGTTGATATATTTTTCTGTGACGCAAAATATTACTTATATCAACAAAATTATTATAATTGGTTGAGCGCCCAACCAATACCCCTCAGAACCTTTCAGTGCCCACTTTGAGGACCACACAGTTGATCATTTCCTTATATTTATTTTTGGGAAGAGGGTTTTATATATTGTTCGAACTTCAACATGATCGCGTCATGCATCCATGTATAAGCTCAATATGGCTTTCCGGTGAATGAAGAGCAAATATGACACATTAATAAAAAAATATTATTTTTCAGCATTCTTGCAAAGAGTCATAATGATGGAGAAACAAATACCATCACAGTGATGTCGCATGAAATATCTGGGTTCATATCAATGTATGGTAAAATACCATTCTTGGCAATAGCTGGAAGGGATATTGTTGATCTATGCACGACCTGCTTGGATAATAATGACATGGGAAATATAGTGTTGGAGAGAATAAATGTACAAGGTGTTATTGCTAGATTTGATCTTAATATATATTTACTACAGTAACATATATGAAATGTAACGATCCAGATATGAAGACTGTCAGAGTTGTGTCATGTGAACATTTTGCACAATATTTTCTTTATTGTTAAATGAAAAAAAAATCTTTTTGATGCATTTTATATTGCAATATTGAGAGTAGATTTGAAGTAAAAACATTTATTTTCATTTTCAACAAAAATCTGAATCTCCGATGTCATGTATGCAACAAATTTCATTGTCTTCTGATGAGTGTTATCGAAAAGATTTCATTGAAGATATTTATGGACTTTGTCTTGTTGAGGGTTGATAAAATCAAATCAACACAAGACAAAACCACATTACCCTAGTTCAGAGCTTCTCAACCGGTGGGCCGCGAAGCAGGCCAAAATGTTACAGTACAAAAAGCGAATACTTTTATCAACGCGTGTTGAGTATTGTTGAGTAGCATTTTAATAACAGTAAATTGAATGTGTTGTTAATATATTTTTTATTTCCCACAAATATATTTACATTTTTTTCTTTATCATTTTGCCACAATATCTTATGATGGGCCTCCAAAACAATGTCAGTAAAAGTGGACTGCGAGTTGAAAAAGGTTGAGAAGCACTGCCCCAGTTGATAGATTGGCCTTGGGACTCTCCATGATTGCACAAAAATAGTGTCCGAAAGTATAATATTTCGAGATATTTTTCTCAAAATTGGACACTACTTCTATAGTGACACGCTGGTTAAAATGCTTCAGTACCTAAATAGACTTTAATTAAATTCTATGTCTAGGATTTCTCTTCATTGTATTGTATTTCTCAATGTTACATTGATTGTTTTTCAGTGATGAGGTACATGGTAGTGTATTTGAAGCATCTAGCATCAACCATGGACCTTGGCCCAAGCACAGTGGAAAAAATTAAGCTCATCCACAATGTTACCGCAACTCTAAAATGCTGTACTGCAGTCATACAGAGATGCATTACTAACCCTACTAAAGCAGACACAAAATCAGTTCCAAAGGACCTTGAAGAAATATTGGAAGAAATTGTTTCGTGTTGCCGCAGTGTGCTTCAAAATGGTTGGTCTTACTTAATTTGTGCTTGAATAACGTTTCTCGTTTTGGAATGGAAATGCCATTGGTTTCTTCACAACCCTCTTACTTGGGCCACACAAAAATCTTGCTTTGTCAAAATCAAAATTTAACTGGAAAATTTTTTCAATTCAGAAAACTTCGAAGGCGATAGCTGGAATACTGCTGGTATTACTTGGGCCATCATATGGAAAACATTGCTGGAGGAAAAGGAGTTTTTGTTGAAGGTATGAGAATGCTTTCTAATAAAATAAGACTTGATACTTTGTATTGAGGAAAATATTTCCGGAATTTTATTTCCTGTTCTGTATCTCAGGTTCAATCAACTTTAAATTCTCTGATAAAAAACAAACAAGATGAAAAATGTATGAAATCAGTCGAGGAAACGGATGGATTTTGTAACGAACTTGAAACAATGAGTAGTAGTGCTCAGTTGAGTCTAAGTAATGGTTTGTTGGTGATGATGGATCCTGAGGAATTGACTTGTAATTTGAATGCTGCTATTACTACTACTGAGAATGGGAAATGTATATTGGTTGACTACATGTTGGTTTTCATCCAGTTGATTAATGAAAGGTATGGAATTTATTTTATCTTTCTATTTTATCATGATCAGACTTTTGACTAACTTTACTAATTGGAATTTTTAGATCAAGAAGCCTACCAAGTGAAATCTTTGTCGCTAAATGTTTTGTGCAGTGGACTCGTGCATTGAGGTAAACGCTGTTAAAGTTATAGTTATGCTGATTTTCTTGCTGTTTTATGACAGATCAAATTACTTGGTTCTAAGTGAAAGATTCATATGCTCATACATGACTCATCACATTATTATAAATTGTACATTACATTTCAAAATGCCATGAATAGGGCTGTTAAATGGTCAACGGTTAATCTTAGCTGTTGAACTCGTCAGTAAACCGTTTATAATATTTTAACCAATTTAGCCGATGCTACATTTAAAACGATAATGTGCATTAATTGTGATATTAATGTTCTGCTGCTGCGTGTCCTGAATGATACTAAATATCTTGGTAAGACCAACTCGTCATTTCAGTTTCAGTATTGTCCGATCATCAAGAGCAAATGCTGAACATCGCGCAAATATTCACGTCGGATCGGGAAAAATTTAACTCCAACGTTCAAAAATTATTTTGTTTCGTCTATTTAAAACAATATATACAAAATAAATAATTTGGCTGGATCCAAAATAGTATTCAAATAAACATCCACCACTAGAAGTATATAATTAACAGTTGCAATTTTATACCACTTAACCATTTATGAAAATGACTGAAATTAACAGCCCTAGCCATGAACCAATCATTCATTTTAGTGTCCACATTTATTCATACTGACTGCTGTCAATGTTCATATTGGATTTATTAAATTCTGTATATTGCGGAATTAAAACTCAATTTAAATTCAAGATTTGTATTATCTGTTATTTATAGAAATTGCACGAAAAGCTGTCTGCCACAATTTGTAAAAGATTCACTGTTGAAAAAATCTGGAGATTCCGAATGCATGGTCGACCGACTCATCCAATATTCGTTCATAAAGCTGGACCATCCTGTTGATGCTGTTCGCCATCAAGCCAATGAAATGTTGTCTGACTTGCTTTTTATTGGGAACAAATTATGTAAGAGATGTTAGGGTGGTGTACTAGTGTAGTGGTAGGCTGTCTGATGGCCGATTTTCAGGTTTCGAATCCCGGTTTCACCTGTACAGATTTCTTCAATTGTACAGCACAAGCACTGCAGGCTTGATCACTTCACTTCAATATTACGTGTTTACCCTGGCCCTAGATGTGAGTAAGTGACTGGGGCTGCTGAACTCGTGGCCGCAGGAAATGTTATAACATTTGTATTTCTAGTTTCATTTTCAAATTTGATCTATCATTATTGTAGTCCGGTCACATAGGTGAAAAAATTCAGTGACATTTGTTAAATCGAAAAAGTTAATATTTTTTATAACTTAACTTTTGTAGTTCAAAGAAAGCCAATCAACACATCCACACAATTTGATCAAAGAAAACAATTGCTTGAAGTATATATTGTGTTGATAATTTGGAATTTGAAAATGTTCCATGAATAATTTGTTCTCAGTTGTTAGTTAACGTTACTGATCTTTCTTTCTCAGCCCCTGATAAATTCACAGAGGGCCTTGTCGAGAATGTCCTGAGGCAAAATTGGCACAAGAGATCAACTTTTACTGCACTCAACTGTTTATTGGAACAAGTTACTCCGGGATTTATGTTTAAATGCAAACCTGATATCAACATTGTCTTATTGGATGGTAAGTGCCCTTAATGTTTTGAAGACATCAGGCATATTTTCTGTAAGTTTCAAGACAATTTCCTGTAGAAAGCTTCCTACTGCAACAGTTTCCTAATATGGGTTTGACTGTAACATATCCAACAAGTCTAAAAATCATACAATGTTTTCACAATTATTTGGTAAATTATCAAGTAAAATATTAATAATATTCATAATAACATATGATTAATAATATATAAGATGAAGTAATTCCATTTTCTAGCTCTGTTTGCATGAAATATGTTTTCTTCGTCACATGTGATCAATTGGGCTGTTGATTTCCGTCATTTTCAAAAACAGTTAATTGGTTCTAAATCTTACCAGTTAACAGTTGATTTTATACTTTTAATACTGGATATTTTGATGGTGATATTTATTTGGATACTACTTCGGATCAGGCCAAATTATTTATTTTTTATTGTATTGTTCTAAATTGACGAAACAAAACAATTTTTCAACTTTTTAAACGCAATACCCATACTCAAATGACGAGTTTTAAATGCCAAGATATTTTGTGTTGATTCGGGAAAGCATCAGCAGTATATTACTGTCACAATTAATAATTACTGATGCACATAAGCGTTTTAAATATAGCACCGATTAAATTGGTAAAAATGTTATTGATGGTTAACTAACGAGTTCAACAGCTAAGATTAACCGTTGACCATTTATCAGCCATAGTGATCAGTGCAGAGTATGAATTTAAAAACCAGTGATGAAGGAACAAATGTAAGGATCATTATTAGATTTCGTATTTTTCAGCAATGCAACAACAGTCTTTAGCTCCGTATGCATCCGAAACGTATCGCATACTCGCTTATAAGAGCAAAAATCAATACAAGGTGGACGGAATTCAAGCTGATGATAAATCTGATTTTGCAGTGTTTCTGGATCCACTGTTTTCATACATGTGTGAATTCAACCATCATTATCTAAGGCTGCTCATAGATGTAAGTTGTTTTCTTCAATATTATTCTTTACCTAAAATCGAGTATTTTCGATCGAGTCTTAATATCGTCATCTTATGACAATCAAATTTATAAAAAGGATCAAATTGTTTAGTTATACTCGTAGTCAATGATGTCCACCCTATTGCCTTTTTCAATCACTGTTCATAGGTTTGACTATGACGAAGAGCCTTCCAGATATCATACTGGCAGTTAGGATTGACCAAATGTGTAGGAAACACTAATATTCATTTTTTTCTTTCTATTCTGAACTTCAAACTAAGGGCCATTAATGAATGTGGAACTTGAAGAAATTCCAATTTCATAGGCCACCCAAGTGAAAATAAATTTATAATAAATAATAAAGTAATCAAACTTCTAGTTGCATTGACATGAAGAGACGGGTGTATTGAGGGGTCTACCAGGCGTCCAGGAGTATACCAGGCTAGAATTGTAAAATAATCCAAATTTTCTTTATTCATGAAATGACAAAAGTTACATAATCTGTCACTGTTCATTTGTAACTTGGTAGAAAAAACAAGTGAATTGATTCTCTTCCGCCATGACTTGTAGCTGACAATATGGAATAACTTATGAATATATAATAAATATGCCTAGATTGGCGGTTAACATGATATTAATAGCATTGGCAGTCAACATGTTAATATTTATCCAGAGCAGCATTGGTTTTAATGACATGCCATATTTTTCTATACTGACCGCTGTTTTCCGATTTTTATATCTCAAAATGATGAAAAATAAAAATTTTATCCATCTATTAGTTATCAATCTTGGTTTTATTCTGCTTATCTTATCTTATCAGTATTGCTACACCAAGCTCTTGAAAGTATACGGGAAGGTTTGCATGAAGTACATGGTTGACTTTTTCAAGAACAGAATGTCACAACCAAATAAGAGCAATAATCCTAGACCACTGGCAGCTTTAATGTCTTGCTTGAGGACTGCCATGGTTCAGGGTTTATTGAAACATGACAACGAAAAAGACATCAGTCAAATTAATGATGAGAACCTATGGAACGCAGTCTCGCTAAAAAAGATGATAATCTCCGCCCTGGTGAATCAAGATGATGAGGTATATATGTTACAATATTTTATGATATTTTTCTCATTCTTGTGGTATTGGAAATCTTTCAAAATGAGCATATGTAGAGCGTACTTGTATATATATGTATATATATATATATATGCAGACCTACTTATATGGGAATAGTCGTAATGGAGAAACTAACTGAGTTGAACAATGTAAGTGTCAAGTCCACTCAAAAGTGATTATAGGCTGTCTGGTTGTCGAACGGGTAAAAAACATGGTTGTCTCATTGAGAGGTTCCGAGTCTTGGCTGCTACAGCACATGCACCTGCACTTACTTATCACTTCATATCAATATGTGAGTAAGTAACTGGGGACACTGAACTCCCCGTCAGTACAGGACGGTTTCATGTAACCTTGATCACCTCTTTCCTCCACCAAGTTCAGCATGGTAGCATCATGCGTCCATGTATAAGCCCGATACGCCTTTCTGGTGAATCGAGGGTAAATATACATTAATTAAAAAAATATTGATTAAAAGTCACATATCTTTTCTGTCTCATAACACAATAATAATTTACACAGGTAAGGCTCATCGCATTTGCTCTGCTGTGCGAGTCTTCGAAACCATCTTGTTTAATGGACATGAAAGATTTGGAAGTTTTAAAGTATGCCATACCATTCAACGTATCGTGTCAGCATCCAGCATTCCGACAACAATTATTGAACCTATTGAAGAAGGTGCATATTTAATCAATTTAAGATAATCCTTTTGAATTTAGTATCAAAACATTATTTCCTCTTTTATTTCTTAGTTGCTATTGAGACTGAGTGGAAATATGACTGTGCTGAGCAGAAAACTAAGCAAGAGATCTGAAAATTACACGGAAAAAGAGAACGAAAGCGCAAACCTCAACTTCTACTGTGTAAGGGTTGATTTTTATTTAAAAAAAATTTTTTAATCTATTTTTTCGTGTTGATTCTGTAGATTTTCTGTATCCGATCTGACCTGGCTAATATTTTTCTTCCAGGAGTTTGTAACATGGCTGGCGATGTTTTGTGGTTCTCAGCTGAAGCAAGTGTCTCCTTATCCAAAGAGAAATACTTGTATTAGTCTTTTGATGCTGGTCACAGACATATTTTCAGGTAGCTTTATCTTTTTTGTATGCATTTAGGATAAATTCAATTCCAGAATTGTTATCTGCTGGTATTAACATCCTTATGACGAGGCTCATTGTAATTGAGTGAATGATTACGTTGAATCTTTCTTCCTCTATCCTCAACCATTCCAGTGTCTCATAAAATTGTACTTTTCTTTGTTTATGACAGTTTGACTTGGGTTATTTCTTACCTTTCTCCCTTATCTTCCCCTTCTTTCTTGCATTTCTGGTGTACAAATCAGAAAAGAAATGAAACTCATTGTTGTTGCATTGACTATCATATGCACAAATGTGTGGTTGATTGGCTTATTACAAGGCATAAAATGGCATTGATATTATTTCTCTTTCTCTCTTGAGTCATGGATGTAACACACACATACTATTTGAAATTACTGAAATAGTTTGGTGGTTCAGTCTTGCATGCTCGCAAGATGGCATTGTCACATCTTGCGGCCTTGTATGAGCCTGGTATGTTTCTGTAATAACAGAAGAATAGTATTTAATAAAAATATTTATTGGTATATCACAAATGACTTTATCCAGTTCCAGATTTTGAAGAGATGGTCAACTTTGCTGTTATATTTTCTGAAGAAGTTGTGAAATCTCTTTTCACAATGCTGTCTGATCCATATGAAGATGTCAAGCATGCAGCATTCAGTCTGTTGACTAACAAAACAATAAAAAAATGCATCAAATCTGTGGTATGCATTACTATGATGATACAATGATTTGTTGTTAATATTATCACTATTGGTTTATATACTTAGTGTTCGTATGATATAAAAACAAGCAGGTCATATTTCATTTAAGCAAGTATTTTTAAGCGCATTTTAGGGGTACGAAAAGTTAACTGAACCACGGTTGTCAATGCATTGCTTTTTGCAATGTTATAAACCATTCAGTAAGTTTTAGTGTCATGCTATTGTCATGCTTTGGTATCATATATTCTTCGATACTGACTGCTGTTATCAAAATTTTGGAATTATGATGACTCGCCAACAACTTTGCCATCCAGTATCCTACATTTAAACAAAGTACTTTCATTGTTACACACATATCTAAATTATTTTCCAGTTCACTCAAGAGAAAATGGATGGGATCTTATCAAATGCCCTACATAGGTCGTCCCAATGTCATAAGCCTGAATGGTGTAGTGATGCTGCATACCATATAAAACTCTATGCTGTTCTACATGAAGACAAGCAAAGTCATCCGAATGCTTCACAGCATGCCAGGTAAAATATACTATTTCTAATTATATAGAAAGGGGAAACTTATTCACCAGATGAAGAGATAGTAATTCCAATCCAGTTTATTGCATTGGGTCAATGGAAACATTTACAATTATGTATATGACAATATGATATGACTATATGATATAAACAAATATTGCTATTGTATTGTATGATTTTGTGGGAAGTTACATGGATCTTATGTGTAGTGTCTGAAATTGAGAATCGTCTCATTCTAACATGATAAAAAATGGTATATTTTACATTAACAGTAAAACTAATTTCTGAATGAATACAATCCTAACCTAACTCCTCACTAAAGCAATGCATCCATAAGGTTCAAAGAAAACAATGTTTTCCTCTATCTCTACCTCTCATTTTGTGTATAATTACCCTTCTATTTTCCCCTTTTGGGATTCCCTCTTTTTAAAATATGAAAAAAACCATTGACGGTTTGCCATTCTAATTCTAATTTCAAGAAGTAAATCTAAAAAGTCATTTGTTTATTTTTATTTTTGTTCTTTCATAGATTGTGCAGTGAAATGTTGGATCGACTTGATGAAAGTATCACACTAGCAAATAGAAACCTATTCCTTTCAGCAACAACTGCTCCAATGTATGGTTTGCTTCATTGTCTGAAATGTCTTTTACAGGAAGTGAACTTTAAGTAAGTGAACAAAAGGTTCCAATGGATGAAATAATTTACATATGTAAAGTCATTTTTTGCATATACTTTCCAGACAAATGAAAAAAGAAGAAAAAGAGACATGGCGAAGTTTGATTTCTCGAATTATTTCCTCTTGTTTTCGTGTTTCCGAGGCAGTGCTGCCAGTAGTGGGCAGTGTTTCCCCAGAGGGTCATCTACCAGATTTCGAACCTTCTGTGGAGGGGGTCGATGGGGGCTCAGATGATGCATGGAACAAACTTCCTGAGATCCTACAGTCAATGGTACTTGGAGAGAATTTGGAAGGTGGGTGAAATTGGGTAGTGGGACAATTCGACCCCCAAAAAAAATTGTAGAAGTGTCTTGTTTAATTACGATATTTTGAACATATTAAGATGAACAAGACGAAATGAAGACCCGGGCAATTGCACAAACGATCCTGGTTTGCTGTTGGAGGAGTGCGAAAGAATCTTCCCTCCTACTCCAGGAAGCAACCATGTCCCACATCCCACTTGATTCATCAAGGGAAAGCAAGGATCAAGTTTTATCGTGGAAACAGGTGTTGATTTTTTTTCCTGTGTTTCAAGATTATTAATTCATATCCAAATATACCATTAAATTAATAACTTGAACGAGTTGCAAAATTTGTTCGCAGATTTATGGCTATTACATTATTATTAAAATTATATTGTATATTAGTTATTAGACACCGGTGAGCATCTTCGTCGGCAGTTGATGGAAGCCCGACACAGGGGTGCATTTGAGATTGCTTCTTCTGCTTTTAAAGCCTATTGCCCTCGATTGTGGAAGTAAGTTCATTTGATAATTCCGACTGTAGTGACTGGTGGTCTCGAAACCCTGTATGAATTAGTTGAAGAGTCATTCTGATGTAAGTGAGGAACTTCTGTGAGAATAATTCAGCACTTGCACTGTATTTTATGATTACTTCACTTTACAGTGTTAGATAGATAGATAGATAGAATTTTCTTTTTCGTCATTTTAAAATGCAAAATTTTGAAAACAGCTGTCAGTATAGAAAAATATGTCATGACACTAAAACCAACTGAATGGTTTATGACATTGCAAGATGCAATATATTGACAACCATGTGTTCACCCTGATCCTTGTTGTATGTAAGTGACAGAGTACGCTGGACTACCCGCATATGCAGGGAAGTTTCATGTAACCTTATGTTACAAAGAGGGTGTGTGAGGGCATGTGTTTCCTCTCACATCAAGTCCAGCATGTCCGGATGCTGACATGGGTGGTGACTGGTGACAAGTATAAGCTCACTATGGCTTATGTGATACGAGGGTTATTATCTATTTCAAACGAGCAATGACAAGAGCCACTAGCTCCCCTGTGTCTGTGTTTACTATAGCGTTTATTTTAACATAACTTTTTGTGATGTACAGTTACATCCTACTTCCACAGTCAAAACAGTAATTACATATGCTATGAACTCATTTCACCTTCTGTGTTTCTTAATGCAATAATGAACTATTCTAGTTTCGGCTTGCTTATTATTTCTGTGCATTATTTAAAGTTTTTCTTGATATCAAAGTGAGAATATTAATAGTTAATCAATCATATTTACTTTAGAAATGAGCATGCAGAACTGAGTATTATACCGGAAAACTGGCTGAGCTCAGCCCTGACTGATATTGAGGATCCAGATCGTTCAAAAGAGTTATGTGCAACGAGGAGAAGTGCAGGACTGCCCTTTCTTATGCAGGTGCTTATATTTTAAACAATCCTTTATAATAATATGCATGTCTGCAATGAGAATTCATTCTGGACAACTCAATGCTAAATAAAGAATCTGCGCTACATAGTTTTGATGCTGCTCAGGGAGTGTTTAGATGCCTCTAGTATAAAATTAAACATGCTATTGCATTTGAAATTAAAGGAAATGATTCCCCAATCGATTTATTTTCGATGCTAATTTCGATTGGGTTCAATGGGACCTATGGGTGAAAAAGAGTGTGAACCATTTTTAATCAAGGGTAACCCTGCTAGGTTGGATTTAGTGTAACCCTATGGATATTTTTGTTACAGGCACTGCTAGCTGGTGAGAAGAGTCCAGCATGCAACAAAAATCTCCATCCTGTCATGACCAAGCTTTTGTCCATTTGCTGTGAGACAGATGGTGAAGAAAGTTCAAATCTTACTGCAAAGGTGCTTCTCTTTTAAATCTATAAAGGAGGATCCTGCAATTCAAGAAATTAAAAAGGGCAAAATTTTCAGATTTTAAAGTCTTCTTTTTGACTGCCTTAATAACTTGCATCCTTTTCATGTACACATTCATTTTCCTGTGAAACATTCCTAGAAACACCCCTAGTAGCAATTAATATCTTCAAATTTCAGATCCACGCGATTAATATTCTTCGAGGTCTGGTGAAAGATGCATCACTCGGGGAAGAAATACTTCCCTATGTTTCACAATGCATGCAAGTTGCTTTAACAGGTAAACCTAGTTCTTTTTAGACATAGAAATGATTGCTTGTGGATCTACATAAGAGTTATATCAAACCACTGAATATTTTGGAATTTTTTCCTCCTTACTCTTAAAATGTTCATTTGGCTTATATATGATAGCTGACGATTGTTTTTTCTTAATTTCTGCCTTAAACGAACCATGCTTTTTCACATTTGCACCTATGTTCGTCATTGATTGCCTTCATCATATTATGAAAACACAAAAAACAAGGGCCAACCAATTGTATGTGAAGCCATTGACTTACATCATGACTTACAACTATGACTATACTGTATTGGATATGCTTGCAGACAACAGGGCCGCATCCTAACACCTAAATTTTTATTAGAATTTTACATTTTGGTCTTCATTACTGTTAGAGTGTTCGATTTTGCCTAAATATGATTGATGGATGACAAATTTTCTCTCGTTTCTGCATCAAACAAACCAATTTTTAACATCATTTATATATGTCACATATGGATGCTTTAAATATATCTGAGGCTGTGATAGTACCCCATATGTTTTTCTGTCTTTACTCTCATAAAGTATTAATATTTGCTTGTTCAATGCTCATGTGAGGAGCACCAACTGTATGTTAGACATTGACTTAAAAAAAAGTTGCAATATATTGATTGTTCTTGTGTAGGTTTTGGTTCTTCAATATGGGCTGTTCGTAATTCGTCCACCCTGCTCTATTCTGCTTTGGTGACGAGAATATTCGGAGTAAAGAGAGATAAGAAGGACGATTTCTCCTTGAAAAATAGGTATTTGATTTTAATGAAATTAGAATTGCAGACGTTTTGTTATTACTATTATTTTATTATTAATACTATTATTACTAGCGTGAGTGATCAGAAAAATTGCTCTGTAATTCTACTCTACTCCACTGAAGTTAGATTCCAACTCTAGCCTTGCTGCGTCTCAGCTGAATAGTAATTATGCTAAAAATAAATTAATTGCTTTAATTTTTTATTGTTCAACCAAAATTTGATAATTTTGGCTATGTTTCTTTTATCTTGAGTGCTTTTAAACGAGTATATCAGAGGGAAGTTGATTCTTAAACAAACCTACCGAAGAAAATTAACAGGAACATCCATTTTATATAATTTTATATTTTTGCTACTTTTCAGATTGTCTGGTCATGATTTCTTTACAAGGTTGCCTGGTCTTCACCCTTTCCTAGTTAACCAGCTTCAACTCATTTGCAATTGTCTGGATAAAGGTAATTACATTAACTTACTTCTCCAAAAAAAAATCTTTTTTTATTTATTTTCAATTTATTCTGTACCAGGCTGTGTTGATCTTTTGGAAAAATATTCTCAATTTTTTTTCGAGGTTATATCAATTAAAAAGCCAATTAATTTCTAGGTGGTCATCATGCACTCAATCCAGTCGTCCACCCGATCCTTTTACTTCTGTCCAAGATATACCCGTCCACTATGCAACCGATTTCTTCAGGCATCAGTCTTGCTGAGTTTGTACCGTTAATTCTCAGGTTAGTAACTGCTGTGGTGACTCTTGGACACGGTATATGGAATATATAACATCAATGATTAATATAACGTATCCAACCCAGACCCACCTAAATTTTACTTCCACCACTCCTACAGGCAGTTTAAATAGGAAAATAATTCTATGTTGTTACTAAAAATATTCGCTTCAATCCCATTTCAATATATTTCTTTAACTTTTTTTTTCTTCAATGCGAGGTTTTATTTGCCTGCTCCTCTAGCACACTTCATACCTCATATATATATATGCAATGTTATAACCGAGGGGGTCCAACTTCTTTGACATTGTGGGTCACTTCAGCACTAAACATACAAGTCGCGGGCCACAAATGAAAACTATATTTTGTATCTTACTTTTATAAGTATTTTCCATGATTGGAGTCAATTTTTCAACCAATATTGTCACTCTTGCAATCATTATTTTCAGGGGCTTTGATTTATTCATACATAATGCTGGTCATATTCTTGTCTACTAATGGGATGTCTGGGGTAGAGACTTTTTTTTAGTCTCAATATGGATTTCTATGTTGGTAGTCGAAGGTCGAAGACAAGCGCCTAGTCAAGTGTTTCATTTCCCGTTTGATTTCTGGTTTTAGATTTTAAGATGTTTAGCTTTTTGATGTTTAAATCATTCGCATTGGCTTTTGTTTTTATACTGAAGTATTATTTAAAAAATATCAAAAATGTTTTTTATTCTAGGAAAAAATAACCACCCGTAACCACCCTGTTATAAACCATTCGGTGTCATGCCATATTTTTCCATACTGGCCGCTGTTTTCAGAATTTTGGTTTATAAAAATTAAAATTCTATTCATCCCTTTATCTTCGAATTCTAGGTGCAGCGCATGCGCAGTATATAAATCCCGAGTTGCTTCAGCAAATGCTCTGGCAACTGTCTTGTCATGTGATCAATGCCTGCCTACCTTACAGCATTGTTGTGATATCCTTTGTCGAGAAGTTCGTCCTATGGCAGGCGACGTATCTCCAAAAATCGTTCGCTCTTCAACGCAAAATAGGATTCATGGAATCCTTCTGCAGGTGAGATCACGTGGTTATGTGTAAGATGTTTGTTATTCATCAAAATTTACGTTTTTCCCCCAAAAAATGGATTCAGTTAAATACTATTTTATCCAAGGTGAAAGAAATTCTCGAGTCTCGAATATGGAAAAGTCAGCAGCACTCTACCGACACCAAGCGGTCTGCCGTTGAATGCGTGTCATCTGCTGTGTGTACGGTCTTCCCTCAACTTGGGACCAGGTAAAAAGCACACTAATAGAGCAATTCTCATTTCTGCTCTTTCTAAAAGATCATTTCAAGCAATGATTAAACAAGCTTATTGATAATATAGATTGAGACATTTATTGCATATTGTTTAAAATTATTTTTTCTATCGCTCTGTGGAATGCTATGTGTCAAATTTAAAATTTGCATACGCAACACTATGCTGTTTTTCGATTCAAACTTACGATACTTCAATACTTACTCTATGATGTAAATGGTGATTTAAATTATACCGTTCTTGTTTGAAAAATTATTAAAATGTTAAATACCAAGGTTTTTATGGAGAAATATAACTTTATAAATGGTGGTGACAGCGAAATTTATCCCATTTCAAATCGACTGTATTTCATATAAAACAGGGGTAGGCAAACTACGGCCCGAGACGGTGCGGCCCGCGAACTTCCTTGCAAGGCGATGTCATTTTGTGTGGTCCAGATATTTTCGCACAAAAAAAACGCGTAGAACGAGACTATTATGAAATTTCGCAGTCATGTTGCAAACGCAAACACATTTGCATGAATAATAATTGCGTTTTTATGTGGAAATAACATTTAGTAAATCTAGTTTTTGTTGAATGTGGCCCGCGAGAGATTCACAGATGCTTTATGCGGCCCGCGGAGAGAAAAAGTTTGCCCATTCCTGCTATAGAAGATTGTTTATTCAATGCAATCTAATCCTCCTGTATTGGCACATCCGTTTCTTCTTATCACATGATCTAATGCTCATCGACGACTTCTCCTGTTTCAACCACATAATCTGATAACACTTTAATGGCACTTTAGTTCAATCAGACCATAAACTTTTTGGCGCTGTTTTTGAAGTAATCGACCACATTATGAAACCACATACTTGTTTTTGTAATAGTTTCCAGAATAATCTAATGCGTCATAAGATCATGTTATATGCATGGACAAAAGCACGGAATTTTGAGGTCGTAGTTGTATTTTGGTAGAGTCGGACCTTTTTGAACGAATCCCTTTTTATGATATCATCCATACGTCACAAAAATCATAATAATTTGACTTGTCGTCGAGAAATTGATTAAACTAACGAAATTATGTCAAGAGCAAAGTTATAACTTCATTCTCCATATTTGGTCAGTTTAATAATATCTACGACTGTTTTGAATTCCATTTTACATCTGGTGCTGTATTTTTCGGTTTGTATCTTGGTCACTAAATCATGCCGAAAATCGGCTACAATCACCGTATAAAGGTGATTTTTTTCTTTTCCTGAAAGAGAATAAATTCAACTGACTCTTCCGTGAAGCCTGCTTCTTGAAAACATGAAATAGGAGTTGAAAATTCTGAAGTTTCCCGATAGGTGTTTGCCAATTCAAACCCTTCGGAAAATATGAAAATATGTCACATGAATTTGGTTCAAACCTCGATATTTGCCTATATTTATCTTTTTAATCTGCGAATTGTCGGAAGCAAGTGCCATTAGACTGGCCATTGAGCTATATCGATATCTTGGCGAGTGGAAAAAAACATACTCACGGGGAAAAAGTTTGAAGTGCTGTTAGTTTAGGTTACGGACTTATACCTTACCTAACCTTTGCCACAGTTGCAAGACAAACATATTGAATTACTGTGTAGAAATGAACCTTGTCAAGTCATATTGAATGTCCTCTTCATATTGATCTAGGGGA
>JAUELA010111611.1:0-17438 GCA_031471845.1 Boltenia villosa | reverse complement strand
GTGTTGAGTCGAGCACTCCTCGCAAAGTCTCCGTCGCCTTTGAAGCACTCGCAGTCCGACATCTGACAATCACAACTTGATTCAGCTCCAGCAATTGTGGAAATGCGGAACCTGGAAAAAATACCGAATTCATGATAATGTTAAATATGTTTGGCTTTATGGCACTTCTTCAGTATGTGTTATGAGGCTTAGATAGATAGATGGAATTTTTATTTTTCGTCATTTGAAAAACAAAATTTGAATAAAATGAAAATAGTGAAGAAACGGATGCTTGGTCAAAAAAATAAATATTTTATAGAGTTAGATAGATGATAGATGGATAGGATTTTTCGTTATTTTGGAAAACAGAATTTTGAAAACAGTGGTCAGTATAGAAGAATATGGCATTACAATGAAACCAACTGAGTTTATAACATTGCAAGATGTAATGACAAGTGGACAACCAAGGCTGTTTAAAACAATCGTGAAATAGAACAAAATAACAGATTTATATAAGGTGTATAAAGTGTGCTGGAAGAGTAGGCAATTGAAACCCTGCATCAGGGAGAAAAAAAATTCCACTAACAATTTCGTGTAGTAGAAAGGGAGGCTAAGAAGCATTTATATTAGTAAAAAAGGTAGGATAAGAGTCTGTTAAAATGAGCACCATATCATGGCAAGCATCTATACAATATTATACAAATAACATGGAAACTACACAATAACATATTAGAAGCATAAAAAAATATGACGTTATTCCGAAGCACTTATAGATACCTTTTAGGTGTATTTTTAGGTTATCACTCATGCTGAAAGTAATTACAAAGGGCCCCTTGGCACATGACTTCGACCACTGCTGGTTACAGGGAACGGTGTAATATTTGTGCCACAGTTTATGTGAACACAGTTACATTTATAAGTTATCCCCTTCCCTTCAAATTAATAACTTTTACACGAACCTGTATGTATCCACCCTTCGTACTCGATTCACAAACTGATTGTCAGATTCAGAAATATACAGACTGCCATCTTGTGGGGACACAGTTATAGCCACCGGTGACACCAGAGGAACTCGACGAGCATCTCTGTGAAAAATGAATTGAATAAAATTAGGAAAAATACATTTGATATTTTCAGGTGTAAACATATAACTTTATTTTTTTTTCAATACTTTCTACTCAGCTGCACACACGCCAACATCTTTTCATCAGGTCTATTTCAAGCAGGCAACAATTTAGAGAAATACAATTTTAAAATTTTGAAATTTTTTCTACAAATTCTACGAGTTTTCTCTCAACCTATGAAGAGTTATAATATTAGTGGGTGAAGATAGGCCTTGCATTGGTTCAGTATAATAAATTAAATTCATATTTACATTTACATATTCAATACACATAGCTAGAGTTTTAATTCTCCATCAATTAAAATTTTAAAAGCACAAGTCAGGAGTGTGAAAATATGGTATATATAACCTTAGAACAAATTGGATGGTTTCATAACGAATCCCCAACATTTAGCTGACGGAAATTTAACCATCATTTGCAGAGGGACATTTGTCAAAAGTTGAAAAAAAATCTTTGTGTGTCACTAGCTCTAACCCTAGCACTAACCCTAACCCTAAACCTAACCCTAACTCTGAGATATAATATTTTGAATGTTGGAGAAATGTCCATTGGGCAGATATCTGGACACCGTTTATAACATATCATTACGAACCTCTCATCAAAGCTCTTTGCTGCCTTCCTGGTACAGTGGATTGGAACTCCTGCCACAAGAGAAGCTTGTTGATTGACAATATCGATCTTGATGACGATGTTTGTGTCGAGAATGAACAAGGAACCATCGAAACGATTAATGGAGAGGTCGGTTGGGAAGTCGAGCTGAAGCTGCAAGGGAAGAGATTTGTTTTAATTCACATATGCTAAGAATTGTGAACTGTCTTATTTCCAGAGTGTCACAGATGACCGCATTGTTGAATCAACAGTCGAACAGAGAACATCTACTTACACAAGAAACCAAAAAGATAGATGCATTCGATTTCTCTCGATTTGAAATACAATAGAAAATCTTACACATATATATGTACATAAGGCAAAGGCATGAGTCCATAAGGCATAAATTGCAGTTGCCTGTCTCATTTGGTAGTGCTACAAAATACTCTAATTTTACCTGCATAATACAGATTATTTTGGGGGTGCGTATAATGCATTGGTAAGGAATTTAAATTTTTATAATTTTAATTTTTTTATATTTTGGTGACAAATCGAGGGCGAGTATTATACACAGAAAATTACGGTAGTGCAGCTATAAATTACTGACATAATAAGACCGTGTCCCTTCTCCCTTTGGAAAAGCTGCAGCATACACCCTTGACCACACCAAAATTCTCCAAGCTTGAAAGATTAATGAAGAATCTACAAGTGTCATGTTTCACCCAACTTACCTGATTCAGACTTATGGTCCCTTCACAAGGGAGGGGTCTTGAACCCCCCATGATGTAGGACCCCGCAAAAGTACGAATGATTCCATTTGTCTCAACCACCCTTATCATGGTCCCATCCACGAAGTACACTCGACCATGGATGTCGACAACTAGGCCACGTGGTCCAGTCAGCTTTGCAGAATGGGCCGGTCCATTGTCACCACAGTTGTCTGGAAATGAGAAATGATTATGTGATTATATTGAATTGAAAAAGAAAAGAATTATTATTGAGTAAAATGTTATACATTGCAATAGTTTCTCTTTAAAGGATTTTTTAGGATAGTAAATTGGTAATTTAAGATAGCGCTTCTCAACTGGTGGGCCGCAAAGCTATTTCAGTTGGGCCGCGAAGCAGGCCAAAATGTTGTAGTACAAAACTTTTATCAACCCGTGTTGAGTATTATTGAGTAGCATTTCAACAGGAAAGTGAATGTGTTGTGATTATTTTATTTATTTCTCACAAATTTATATCTCAATTTTTTTTCATTGTCATTTTACCACAATATCTTATAGTGGGCCTCCAAATTTTTTTTTAGTAAAAGTGGGCCGCGAGTTGAAAAAGGTTGAGAAGCACTGATTTATGCAGAACATGTACTGCAACAAAGTTGTTTCCAAAATCAAAAAATTTCAATAGGCTATTTTTCAAATATATTTACACCCGAGATTCTTTAATCTGACTTCAACATTTGTGTGCATGGGTAGAGTGGCTCAAGTGTCGTTTTATTGTTAAAAATTTGATTTTGAGTGTAAATATTTCATTTTTTGTATTACTCGAGTGAGTACTAATGTCAATTAGAATTGACAGGTGAAATCTTTAACATATTCCATCACATAAAAGCTTTAAATTACAAAATGTATGGTACCTCAAATTTTTACTTATTTTTTTATTTTATTTTATTTTCTTCATCTTAATCCAGGGGTGGGCAAACTACGGCCGCGGATTATAAATTGCTGCTTATAATTATTTTTCACCAATTTTTTGTACGACTTATATTCGAGGCGTCTTTCGTTGGGGAACAAATAATACATTTGCATAAATAATAATTTCGTTTTTTTGTGGAAATAATATCAAGTAAATTTAATTTTTGTTGGATGCGGCCCGCGAGCGATTCACAGATGTTCCATGCGGCCCGCGGAGAGAAAAATTTGCCCATCCCTGTCTTATTCTCTTACCTTTCACTAGTGGCAAACAAGCAGCTCCTGTTCCTGCAACGACCTCCATGTTGGTTGATAGGTCAGCTGCAGACAGCATTCGTCGACTCCCTCGAGGTTGGGGCCTCATGTTTCGGATCCGGTATATCCTCTTACCATTGGGGTCCGAATAATACAGGGTCCCATCATCTGTGGGGCTTGCTGCCATGTAGTACTATTCAAAAATAAATATAAAGACAATTACTAAAAATTAGCAATAAAATTTAGATAACTTTTCACAAATGTTAATACAAAATTTTATAGTGAAATTTGTGCACGTGTCAAAATTTACAATAAAACTTTAATTAATAATTTTCAAAATTGATGGGAATGGTGGAAAATTTCATCTATTTCATTGTCTGTCAAAAATTCAACTTGAAAATTGAAATAACCTAAATTTTCTGTGTATAATCTGCATTATTTTAAGTCAAAATCTTAGTCATTTTGGGGGTGCGTAATATGCATGGGTATTATTATTAAGGACTTTACATTTTTTTCCTTTAAATATCAATATTTTGGTGACAAATCAAGGGGGCTTATTGTATTCATCTTGCCTTGAATGTGAACATTATCTTATTATCCACAATTTTTTTTCACCAGCTTAAGCAAGATTATAACATCTAGCTTCTTCAGGCAAACAAAAAAATTGGGAGTTCCCAGAAAAAACGTTCAATTTGAAAATTCCTGTTTCATTAATTCCTCACCTTATGTGGCGGCGTCCTCAGATACAAGAGACTTGAAACTTGTCCGTCTGTATCAATCTTCCTGATGTAGTTGTAATCCCCAACATATACGTTGCCGTTGGCATCGCAAGCCAGAGACACAGGAGCAAGAAGCTTCATGTTGATGGCAGGACCTAGGAAATAAAATTTTAATTTTTAATAAAAAAGATGATTGCCAGTTAATCGATTGATCCTTTGATAATCTTTAGTTGAAAAATATGAGACTTAAACATTGAAAAACATATCATGTATACTTTACTGCTGAAGAATTGAGGTTTTAAAGTCATAACGAGATGAAGTTTGAACTTTGAACCAGGAAGTGTTTGTATCTATAGTTCATATGGGGTCATATTAGGGTCATGTCACAGCTAAATGTCTGCCGACTTCATGTTTGGCCAGTCATATACACATTACCGTAATTTTATGTATATAATACGTACCCATGTATAATACGCAGCCTTGATTTGTCAATTTTAAGGTAAATTGATAAAATTTAAAATTCCTTATACCCATGCATAATATGCACCCCTAAAATGATTAAGATTTTGACAGAAAAAAACGCGTATTATAGATGGAGAATTACGGTACTCATCGTAATACATTGTGTACAAGTACAACTCTGATAATGCAATACCACGTTGGATATTTGGTACATTTTTGAGGACCATGGAAAAGAAACAAAATATACCTTCCTTGTTTCAGGTTGTTGATGGTTTGAGACAATATTAATAATAAAAATGAAAATCCACAATTACAAAAGGTTCTGTTTGATTGATTGACAGGCAAGCAAGATAATAAAAGTTTAACCCACCAGAGCAACCATCGCATGATGAATGTCGTTGGGACCCTGTCCCCATCACTGTTGACATCATAGGGGGCTGTCTGTCCAATCTCATGGTCCCACCATTACCCAGGTGGACTACCCCCTTTCCTGTATGGTAAGTATGGTGGATATTGAGCGACCAGCCCCCCACTGATTGCATCATTGTGGGGTCGTGACCTTCAAGGGTTGTCAAATGAGAGTCCCACACTATTGATGGGCACATTTCATACTCATAGCCAACTTCAACTGAGAAACAAAAACAAAAATAGTTAAAAACTCATAAAGATTCAAATTGGAACAAAATGAGAATGCTGAAGAGTTGGAGATATAAATATCCTTGAATTTGCATCAAAAAAAAATGTTTTTTAAGTTAAGAATTTGATGTTTTGTATGTCAGCGCTTTTCAACCGTTGGGCTGCAAAGCTATTTCGGGTGGGGCACAAAGCAGGCCAAGATGTTACAGTACAAAAAGCAAATACTTTTATCAACGTGTGTTGAGTATTATTGAGTAGCATTTTAACAGTAAATAGAATATGTTGTTAATATTTTATTTATTTCTAAAAAATATATTTTAATTTTTTTCATTGTCATTTCACCAAAATATCTTATAATGGGTCTCCAAAAATGGTCAGCAAAAGTGGACCGCGAGTTGAAAAAGGTTGAGAAGCATTGTTCTATGTTAAAAATCAACATTAGCTTCTGGATTTTAATATTTTCGAATGATTCAAAATTGCTATTTGACTTTAATTTTTTATCAATACCTTTAGCAGTAACTGTGCCATACACTGGTTCACCATATGCATCTCTTCTCTCCCAAACAAAAGAATATCTCAGTTCTGGAATGGCTTCAAAAACTTCTACATAAACAACTCCTTGTGCTAAGATGCGGAGATGAATTGTTTTTAGATTGCCAGCGACCTCGAGTGGTGTAAGTTGTATTTCCAACTTTGATTTGTATCCTGGAGTCCGACTGCTCAGATAAACCAAGTCGACGCCAGAGAAGGGGAGACCGACAGACTCGCGGACAGCCTGGAAGGAAAGAGACAGAAGTTAGAATAGGAATCAATTCTGTAGGTTTTTCAAGAAAAAGAACCAATGTTTGTTGCAGTGGTAATTAATATATTGATCAAGTCATTTGCTTGAGCATCCTTGGCACATACTATCACACATAATCTCTAGCTTACATGTTTTGAATAAAGTATCTATGCAGGAAATACATCTATAAACAGAAGTATATAGTGAAGAAGAAGAAGTTTATTTTTGCCATATCAAATAATAAAATGACAGTTTACATGGAATTTCGTAAAAGAGAATGGTACAGGATCAGCAGAGAACCATACGGTCATTGGCACTGCTAACTGTGGAAATATTTTTAACAGGCTATAATATAAAATGTAAGGTTACTTTGTACATTATAGTATCAAGAAATAACACCAGATTCATAATTTTCTTAGTGCGTATTATGCATGGATATGAGGAATTTTAAATTTTTAAATATTGAAAATATATATATTTTGGTGACAAATCAAGGGTGGCTATTATACAAGAGTGTGTATTACACGGAAAATTAAGTTGTTACCAATGAAAGTGTCAAACAGTAAAACAGCAAATATGTGCAAAAAATTTATATAAAGTGGCCTTTTTTATGTAATGTTTTGATATTACCAATCCATGCCCAGTTAATGCAAATATATTTTCAGATCAAGCTTTCAAATTTCCTAAATTCCTATGTTTCACTGACACCATACCTGAGTTTCTGGAATCACAGAACCTCGATCATCACAGTTATCAGCAGTGAAGGCTTGTACATTGGAAGGCAGGATGATGACCTGTGGACGAGGATAGACACTGACATCACAATTGCTGTCCATTGTGACATCAGAAGAAAGTTGATCCGGTTGACTGGCTGTCCTCATGGTGATGGTTGGCATGACAACAAACTCGTTCAAGGGAACGAATGACGTCAGGTTGGTTGAAAGCAGCAACGAACGATCGAATTGCAGGGTGATAGAACCCCCTCCATTTGCCATGATGTCATACCTGGGGAAATTTAGGGGTTAAGGATAAGTTACATCAGTCAACAGCAATTGCCCCGAGGTTTTACCACATCTTCCCCTAGTTTATGTTTGTTGTTGGTAACGATTTATAAATCACCCAAACTCTTGAAGGTACAAGCAGCAAATGGATTTACTACCCCCTAGACCCCTGGGTTGAGCTTTTGTAAGGTCCTTCCCCCTGACCCACCCTTGTTAAATATAATAAAGAGACGTTGGAAAGAGTACACATGAAAATTGCTATAATATCATCAAAATACTCATGCATACACTCGATTAAAACATCTTTAATCTTCCTATTTTGCTCCATAACTACTCACCATCCATCCAATCTGCTCTTCGTGTATCCATATTCTGACCTTCCCAATACTCGCACTCGTACGCCCACTAGTGGAGAGCCGTCTAGTGTCACGATTCGTCCACGAACTACAGATACTTTCCTGAAAAAATGAAGTTAAAAACTTTAAAAAAGATTCATAAATATTCCATGCAAAAGAAAGGACAATTCTTTATAAGAACACAATATCTTAAATCAGGGTGGTCCAACTACTGCAACGTAGTTTTAAAATAATACTGCAGTGCACTAGACTAGACCCTTGTCTGAAAATAGTCACGACCCCAGACATCCCATTAGCAGACAAGAATATGACGAGCATTATGTAGGAATAAATTCAAAGCCCCTGAAACTAATGATTGCACTGTTGGCACTACTGGTTGAAAAAGTGACACCAATCATGGAAAACCCTATGCAAGTAAGATACAATTATTTTCATTGGTAACCCGTGACTTGTATGCTTAGTGCAAAAACTTCTAAAATAGCTAAATTTACTCACTTTGGCTCAAACATTGATGTTGTAATCGCAATCTGAATATTTGAAGCAGGTCTAGTCAAGAACTGTACCCTGTTATAGAATGGCATGGTTGGAAGCTGGCGGGACCGACTGACTGACCGGGACAACACTTGTCCAGGATCAGCAGCTCCCTGGCATTCTTTGCTGGACCGGCACATTGCATTAGAGCAGCAGTCGGGGTCGTGGCAGTCTGTCAGGGTGTCTGCAGAGATTTGTTAGAAACTTTGTCATTGTTGTTAATTGCATGGTTGTGAAATAAATTTCAAATGAATTGTATATGAACTAGGCTAGACAGTGAATTTAATATCACGCGAGCTTGTAACTACCAGACATACATATCAGGGCACAATAGAGGAATTTTGGGAGGCCTGTCATTTTGACAGGTTTGGCCAGTCGAAGCCTGTCAAAATTGGTGTTTGGCCTGTCAAATTATTTGCCTTAAAATTATTTTCCTTTTTAATGCCGCTTGTTCCAAAAGGTAAATTGAAGACGTTCGTTCATAGTTCAAAAAACGAACTTTTACGTTTATCGTATGAAAAACGAAATTTTACAATTGAGTTATTTTGTGTCCTGTTTAATTTTGTTCATTTTGACTGGCATCAAATTTTGACGACTGTCAAAGCCTTCAAATTGCCATTCAATTAACTGATGACTGGCTGTTATTTTTTGTCCTGGATATATATTTTTCCCTCTTCAATACTTGGTCATATATAACCAATTCATGTGTTACATTTTGCAGTTATCTAATATGCTTCATCTGAAGAAGCTAGATGTTATAATCTAGCGAAAGCTTATGAAATGAAACTTTTAATTGTGTACGAACAAGACGATGTCTGATATTAGAATAGATTGAAACTATTGAAATATTGTGTTCAGTATATCACCAGAAATCTGATTAGTTCACTAATTGCTACACAGACTGTTTATCATGTACAATGCATTTCACATACCCCTCTCAACCATTAACATTAACAAAATAAAAATGAAATAAAAAATGAACAATGTTGTACTGAGTGAACAATACTGCTATTGCAATGTTTCACAAGGTAATCAACACTAAAATAAAGGGAATTTCAAATTTCTGAAACATTATATTGTGGTGTATCAGCTACTATACATTATATATATCAGGTCAATTTAGTTTTATTGTATTTTTTTTTGCTTCAAAACCGTGGAGATAGTGAATAAATCAATATATTAGATAACAGTGCATACATCTAACATTGTTTTAATGTCCGCAATATAGTGCTATAGCAATAGCAATGTTTCACAAAGTAATCAATATTAAAATAAGGTGAATTTTTCAATTCTTAAAAACTATATTGTGGTGTAGAAGCTACTATACGCAGCATGTATCAGGTCAATTTGGTTTTATTGGTATTATTGGTAAATGTATTTCAGCCTTAAATCTGTAGATTTGATAACAGTCCATACCTCCATCATTGTCCCTGCCATCACTACACGTCAGTTCAACTGATATGTGACACTTCACTCCCTTGAATCCTTGCAAGCACGAGCAGGACCAGTAGCCTGACGTGTCTCTGGTACAATGCCCATGGTCCCCACAGTCATCTGGGCAACCGTCTGAAAGGTGAAGGAAATTAATTTAGAGCTTTTAAATGTAAAATTACATTTAAGCCTGTCAAAAATAAACAAACTGTCACTAAATGATAATACTAGTATTAAATTAAACCATGTTTTGCTAATATAAATAAAAGTGGACGTATATCAATTGAAATTGGTGGATATTTATTTTACTACTAAAAGACCTTTGAAACTTGACCCTTGCTACTTGACTACTAATAGACCAACGATATAAAAGTAATGCAACATTTTAGTGCAGCTAATGTAATTACATGTAGGATAGAGCTCATGCTTATGAATACATGGAAGGAATACAATTCAACCCTTATTCTCCAAATGTTTAATTGAAATACTTCAGGCCTTAAAAACATGCAAATTATACAGTGGAATATATAAATATTCGTTATTTAATTTATTTTCCAATATCCCGTCAAGAATATCTATTCTAATGCATTGCTTTGCAAAAAAATTAAGAATTGAAGCTTGAAAATTAGGTTTATACTCCAAGGCAGGACCAGACTATAATTGTAGCAATTGTAGCAAATGCTACCGGCCTCGAAATTCCGGGGGCCCCGCACAGAATTGACCTATTTGGTAAAAGCACCTGAGGCGTGCATTATTGTACCCCTCTTATGGAATATCAGAAAAATAACATAACACAAATATCACTCAGAAGGGGGAGGGGACAGATTACCCAATGAGACTATTGCGCCATTCATCTGGGGCCCCTAACTCCATATGCTAAAGGCCCCGCAACATCACAATCTGCCACTGCTACTAAGTAGTTGATTTGTACTTTCAAATTGTTCAGTCAAACTATTAATACTTACTTAAAGTACATGTCTCTCCATTCCATCCGATATCACACACACAGTGACCATCTGAACACGTTCCATGGTTGTAGCATCGAGCATTGCATGTTCGTTGGCTACAAGTCGTCCCAGTCCATCCTTCGTTGCACTGACATGTCCCAGAGATGCAAGTCCCATGATCGGGGTGGCAAGCGGGGAGGCAGGGGGCTAAGGGAGATATTGCACTTTCTATATTTTGTGTTTTTTACCCAAAATTGTTTATATTTACCCCAAAAAATCATTTTTTTGTAAAATTGTCAAAATTTATGATTTTGTTCATGAAAATTGTGATATTTCCACCCAAAAATGCAATCACCATGAGAAAATAATTTGTATGAAATCATACAAAATGAAATAAAAAATTTGAATGAAATAAAATGTGAGAAATTTCGCCAAAAATGTGATAATTTATGAGTGAATGTGCCCAAAATGTTTAAATTTTTCAAAATATGTGAAATAATCAATATTGTTTCAATTATGATATTTCATTGCGGGTTAATTGTGCAAATTTTTTATTGAAATGATGAAAAATGATGAATGAAGAAGGATGGTAGCAGGCAATAGGAGAGAATGCAAGCAAAAAACAAAAAAGAGAGAAATTTGTTAGTTAAAAAACAAACAAATCTAAACTATAACTACGGCTACTTCTACTCAGCATTCCACTCTAAAAAGCATTTGCCAACTTGTTATTTTATGAAACAAAATGAACTGCTATTGTTACATAAACAATCGAACAATGGAGAAAAATAATTTCATTGTAACTATAGGCAAGAAGTATTCTAATTTCTAAGTTCAGAATATTATTCAGATCTTGCTGGAATTATATTATAATGTCATGCAACTAATCCAACTAATTTATAAAATATCGGCATAACTGTTGCTTTACATAACTAACATAATATTTCCACTTATTTATGAATTAAAAAGGTGAATGAATAATAAAAACGGGGATGTTCTAGTTCCTCTAACCCAATGGTTCTCAACCTTTCATGGTCCATGGCCCCCCTACCGGGATCCTCAACACCTGTGGCCCCCTGCAAGACGCAATGGCGTTATCCGGTACGAAAGAGTTAAACATAGCCTGCTCGTGGCCCCCCAGCAAAGGTCTCGTGGCCCCCAGTTGAGAACGACTGCTCTAACCCTAGCCCTAACCCCGATTATGTTGTGTATTATCCGTGATTATTATAGTGATTTTCTACTCTCTTCTCAAAAACTTCACAGAATCCATCACTCAAGACCTACTCATACTTTTCACCATTCTACTCACTCAAAAGTACACTCATTCTACTCAACCACTCCCTCTACCGAACCCACCTTGTGAACAATCTCTTCCTGTCCATCCAGCGTTACACACACACACATTTGTAACTTCATCGTAAGTTCCGTGGTCGCTGCATTCACTGAAGCATCCCGAGTCATCTTGGTCACAAGATTGACCCTTCCAACCCCGTTCACAATGACAAACCCCGTCCACGCAGACGCCGTGGTCAGAGCAGGTAGGCGAGATGCAGGTAACTGGGTTAAATATATGAATAGATTATGCAATGTGGACAAAAATATTGTAAAATGGCAAAAAATTATATGACGTCACTTTTAAATAAGTCAATTTGGTGATCTTCTCCAGAAGTGGCCCTTATCTCTCTCATAGCAACAGCACTGAAGCGTGGGTTGCCAACTATGTGATAAGGGTTGCCCAAGAAGTGTTTTTAAATATTATTCACTAACCCTGCTGTAAGAGAGGTGCTGATCAGTGATTAGAGAATGTTATTAAGAGGGCCGGAAGCAGCGTCTATAGCAGGGTTGGGCAAACTACGGACTGTGGGCCCTGCGAACTTCCTCGCAAGGAGATGCCAATTTGTGAGGTCCAGACATTTTCGCACAGAAAAACTCGTTCAACGAGACAAGAATGAGATTTCGCAGACATGTTTCAAACGCAAACACATTTGCATGAATAATAATTGCGTTTTTTGTGTGGAAATAACATTTAGTAAATATAGTTTTTGTTGAATGTCGTGAGAGATTCACAGATGCTCCATGCAGCCCGCGGAGAACAAAAAGTTTGCCACTCCTGGCCTATAGCAACTTGTTTTTACCCGATCCAAAAGATATACTTCTATTGAAATATGGATTAACATAACACAGACAAACAGACACTTACCGACATCACAACCGACACCAGCCCATCCTGGATTGCAGACACATTCGCCGTCCGTTCCACAAGTGCCACGCCCACTACAATCTGCGACTTCACATTGGTCAGTTGGAATAGAACAATCTCGTCCCTTCCAACCAGAGAAGCAAACACAAGCTCCGTGGGCATATAAACCCCGCCCACTGCATACGACTGGACAGGAGGCTAATGATTGACAGATGAAAGATGATTGCACACATGCATATGAGGTCATTCAAAATGGAAATTTTCAAGCAGATTTTAAATCGAGAATTGTTAATAATGGAATGAAGAGTTTAAACTTCACGATGTAAAATATAAAAGTCTGAAATATATAGATAATTAAGCTATTTATTACAAGATCAATCGTATTCTACTTTCAGAAGAAAATCTTTGAACTAAAAGGCCTAAAGAAAAATTTCTATGTAGTGCGGAGTGGTAATATCATCGACAGTGTTGCTAAAAGCATACACAGAATCATGAACATGTACGGTGTGACTTTAAGACTTTTTTTTAATATCATACCTATCGATAGAGAGAAGGATTTTACATGGACGCATGATGCGACCATGCCGGCTTGCGACCATGCTGACCTTGAATAGCAAAGGAAAGCCGTGACCAAGGTCATGTGAAACCGCTCTGCACCAGCGAGGAGTTCAGCGTCATAGCGTCCACCGACGTATCAATGAATATAACTGTCTATTGGCTTTATAATAAGTTTAGTAAATACACTGACCTTCAGAGCAGTCGCGACCTTGAAATCGAGGAAAACATCGACAAGCTCCATTTAAACAGTCACCGTTGCCATTGCAGTTGTTTGGGCAGCTCGATAAGTCCTCTGGAAATATAAAAGATGAGTTTAATTATTTTGTATTTTGAATAAAAGTGTATTTAAGCAACGGTTACTTGCATAGATGTATTGATGATAATGAAGCCATGTATGCACAGTAAACGCGGGTAGAAACCTATAAAGCTCTGCACAAAATTCTGAGCAATTTCACACATAATACATAAACGGAACATGCTTTTCAAATTTATTGCAACAGTAAAGAAAAATGAAATATTATCCGAGAAAATATTGGTCGAAGTTTGGGTGAAAAAAATTGGCAAGTCCAGTATGTAAAAAGGTGTAGGTTTATATATAATGTGAATTTCTGGTGTAAAAGCTTTACGAATCCTCTATGACGCAACAAACTGTTTTATTTAAATAATTCTTAGTATATTGTGTCAGATCAGAACCAAAAATTACTCACCAGCTAGTTTCGTCACAGCTTCTACATTTTCCGTTTCATCTCCGTCATTGAAGACAGCCAGATGCCAACTTCCTGAATTCATAAATTGGACAAAGCTCAATGTAACGTCATCCAATGAAGTGTCCCTCTTGCGCCGTCTCGCGGATGTGTCTATGGCAGAAACTGGAACCGAAGCACCGTCCAATTTCTCGAAGAAGTCAAACTGAGAAAAAGAATTAATATTTAAAATTTTATCAAGTAGATCCGTCACATGTAAATATAAACATAATGCATGACAATTTGAAAAAATGGAAGAGGGAAATATAGCTGATATAAAACAAGAAAATCTAGGAATTCTTGCAAAAGTTTCCTGAAAATTTGTTTTTTATTTCTTTTCCGAAAAACCAATTCCAAAATGTAAAATTCAAAATCCCAAAAATATAGAATCGATTGTTTTCAGCTACTTCATGACTATTACAACTACAGTGTATCAATGGCATTAAAAGCACAAGACACAATAAAGGTGCGTCATAATATGGTGACGTAAAATATCATCACGTCATTAGGTCGGGGGTGGATTTTACCCCGATCCCAACTCAAAATGTGTGCATGATCGCATTTGGCCCCGTTTTGGAGACAACAATACCAAAAATTTTCAATTTCCAAAAGTATACGTTATTTGCTTGAGTAATTCCACTCCGGTTTTCACTATACAGGGGCAAGCTATTTAGAGACCCCCTTTTGATGTACTACTGTTGTAAAATGTGCCTGATTTTATTCAACATATTTAACCTCAGTCTCGTCTTGTGTTGCCAATAATGAGAGATAAAATACACAATATATGTACCGACACGATATATACCTACCAACCCCAATAATTTTATTTATAAACCAGTTCTTTCCAGGCCTCCTTAAATATTCTACGTGTTCTCAACTTCATATGGTAGATTAGGGTCGGACGTTTCAAACAAATTTGATCTGGGTAGTTTAGACAAGCGAGCGTGATAGCTTGCGAAAATCTAGGATTAAAGTCAAATTAAATCTTCATAAGTTAATCCGTGGATTAGTTGATCTGTTGAATTTAAAAATTTTCGAAAATGGCGATTCGTCTAAAATGGTAGATATGAGACAGACGAAGATATTAGGAATATAAATAGATCTGTTCTCACTCGCTCCATTTGATAACATACGGTTTCCTCACCACGTGACTAGTGTATTATTTGGCGGATGAAATGGCGGATACATTTTATTTTTCGACTCTCTGATAAAGAGATATTAGTTAACTTGATATTTTTTGCCTTTCTTTTCCTGACACTTCAAATAAGAGCCTCTTTAACTTCATAACAAAGAGCTTTATTAAGGGGTGTTATAAATATCAACTTATTTACCGTAAGAGGTTCTGAAAATAAGTTTTATCTTATTTTTGCTTGTAAGTTATTTGGGTTCAAAACGTTCTACTAACACTGTTGACAATTATAATCTGTCCACTGGAGCAGTAATAAAGGGTATTTGTGGGTGAATGCTTTGGATTATAATCTTTGTGAAAAAGAGGAGAATGTTGTGAAAATAAAAATAAATTGAACGCGTATATAGACAAATTGTTGTGCATTTTGTTTACCATAGAAATTAGCAACGTTAAATTTTCAACAACTTTTTAAAAATATGGAGAAAATAAAATTTGAGCTGGATTAACCGATCTTTCACCCACTTGGGTGTATCCCTAGAGTTTAGATTGGATTATGGGGTTAAGGGGGGTTGTGTAAAGTAAGGGTGGGTTTTAGAAAACATGAATCACTTCGTGAGGTTTTATCGGTGTTAATTTTAAGCCAATTTTAATTAAACGATGAGGATACCACTGATATATTTCTACAATGAACTTTCCTGTTCATACTTCTTGTAAGCCTAGATACATATGCTTGCAGTTGTTGTTGTTATGGGGGTTAAAGCAGGGGTGGGCAAGCTTTTTTCTCCGCGGGTCGCATGTAGCTTCTTTGAATCTCTCGCGGGCCGCATTCAACAAAACTAAAATTACTAAATATTATTTCCACACGAAAACGCAATTATTATTCCTGCAAATGTATTATTTGTTCCACAACGAAAGACGGATCGAATATAAATCTTATTGCAGTCTCGTTAAACGGGTTTTTTTGTGCGAAAATGTCTGGACCACAAATTTTACACTGCCTTGCGAGGAAGTTCACGGGCCGAAAAAAAGACCTCGTGGTCTGTCGTTTGACCACCCCTGGGTTAAAGGCTAAAGTCAACAACTGCTAATATCGTTCTAGATACACAGCGCATACAAATTTGTGATTTGTAATCGAGGCAACGCGTTGAACTAGAAAAAAATCAAAATCTCTTAATATTTTGTTTCGATAAAATGAGCCAAAATTGAATATTTTTTAACCATTTTCATATTTGAGATGAAATTAGGTGGAAATGATGTATTTGCATATATCAATGCTTGAGAGGAAAGTGACCGGGAATAATTGTTCCAACCAACAGAGCTGTTTAATTTCTTATCTGTCTGGAAAGGAGCAACGATATAAAAGAACGGAATACTTCGTCAGTAAATCAATACGTCTCTCGATCGAGTCATTTAATTGTTAAATCTGGTTTGGAACTTTGCCTAAATGCACATTAGCTCGAAAATAAAAAAGCAATTACGTCAAGGGTGTGCATTAAGTAATATTATGGACGAATCATGTGGTCCAATTGATGCGTCACTCAAATATTTCAAACTTGACAAATTTTTCTCATTTGTCAGTGAGATGGATTTTCCATTAACTGAGAAGAGGGGCTCTGGGTTCACTAACAAAGACTTTTCTGCATGTAATATATAGTGACGACATATTTTTATGACGTCATTAGTTCAAGACATGTTTCTGTAGGGAGAGGATTGAAATGATGAGACGATATCGCTGACATTAGTGTGCGCGATTCAGTTCGAAAATAAGAAAGGAGAAAGTCAGCAACTGCGGTAGTATTTTGGCCGAGTATCTTGCTCGAATATTTCGGTTAACCATCTAAAATTCGCACAATTATTACATGCACGAGAGCACAAAGTTATAAAATAAAAACCTGAATTCCGACTAATAGAAGTTATTTTTCAACATCTCAAAATAACTTGTAATCAACGTTGTCATCGCTTCGTTATTCATATCAGTGGGAGATCAAACGCTGGTAAAACTTTTCAACACTTTTCTCAGTTTTACTGTTTTACAAATAATATCAAAGATAACAGTGATATTAAATTGCGTCGAGTGAAGACTTTAAATCAGCACCTCTTGAGCATGTTTTCCGCCTTTTTTTATTAAATTCTTCGCAAAATCACGAATCTCTCAACGCTCCTTTGTGTTTTGTATAAAGGAGGTTCGGCAAGAAGCTATTCTCGCACAAACAAGGATATTATTTCAACAGTTTCTATGCTTGATGTGGCAAAATGTGACGTAATGCACGACAGACATAGTTTTATTTTCGCACAACTCAAATGATTGATTTT
>JAUELA010111501.1:0-17447 GCA_031471845.1 Boltenia villosa | reverse complement strand
GAGTCATTTTGTTTCAAGACTCGAGTCAAGTCAAGTCTTTAAGCGCCGAGACTCGAGTCGAGTCGAGTCTTTCACGGCTCAAGACTCGAGTCGAGTCGAGTCACATCAAAAATGCGACTCGAGTCTGACTCGAGTCAAGTCATTACAACTCTGCCACAATGTCGAAGATGTTTTACCTCCCTGTATTAAGGTTTAATAATTCTCGTTAAAAAAATTTCATTTGAGTATTTTACCCATCATCAAACATATTTGGACTCTCTTCGCTGTATTGCTGGTCATCTTGTGAAGATTTGTCACTTTCTTCATTTTTCTTTTCACTGCGAAGAACGGAATTCAAATTATCTAATCTATTGGATGCATATATGTTTGACTCCTATAACTTCTAATATAAAAAATATTATATTTAATATTTTTCATTTTTAGGACATATGTAAGTATCCTTAATAATATTATTTGTGTAATCACAATTTTGGTCGCGTTATTGGTACATACAGCTTGATCATATAAAATTAAAAGTTGAGTTAGTTGTTGAGCTAGTCTAATTTTCGCATTAGTAAAATTGTGGATCAAAATTAATCGTCAGACTTCAATCACGTCAAGATAGTTGAATTGTTATTCTACATAAACAAATTATAGGAATGCTAGCTATGTATCAACGTTTCTTGTATACAATACAATAATTTTCAAAAACATTCTGAACAGTAATAGCTGTACTGTAATAGCATTTTACCTATCGTCCGGATGTTCAGTATTTGACAAAATATCTTCGTTGTTTTCTTTGTGATCACCTCGCGAAAACTTTATCTCTTTTGTTTCGTATGTCTTCTTTGCCCTGTAATGAATTCATCTTTTATAATAAACTATAAGAATTCCTGTTAAGCAAGTATTTCACCCGTCATCAAGATTTTTAGGATTTTTCTGAGTATTCTCGCTTTTTTCTTTGTCATCTTTTGAAGATTTGCCTCTTATATCATTTTTCTTTTCACTGCGAAGAACGAAATCATATTATTTTATCTATTCTATAATTGATCCCTATAACTTCTATCATAAAATAAATATCCTATCTATTATTTAATATTGATTAATTTTAGGAGTTTTTGTAGGTATCTTAATTAAATAATATAACTTATGTAATCACAATCGACCTCGCTTAATTTCCCCAAAAAAACGTTATCATATAAATTAAAAGTTGAGCTAGTAGACCTAGCCCAATTTGCGCATATATTGAAAAGATTTGAACCTCAAAAATTCCCGTTCAAATTTTTTAGGTGAATATTTTACCCATAATCTGGATTTTTAGACGTTTTTTGACCCTCTTTGCTGTTTTTCTGGCCGTCTTGTGAAAATATTTCCCTGGAATCAATTTTCTTTTCACTGCAATAAAAGGAATTCATATTAATATCTCATCTCCTTATCGATATTTGACTCAATGGAATCGAAATGAAATTTTTTGAACATTTCTAGCATGCAGACCAATAAAAATATTTCATGACTCGTGGGAATTCCGCAATTTACTTTTTTCGGTGTCTTCAGGTGTATCGAAGTCAGTTCCTTGTTTTCTCCCTAGTTATCATTTGTCATTTCTTTGGAAATTTTGAGAATTATCGATACAAATGTTTTCATTTAGTACTTTACCTTTCGTTCTTAGTTTTCTTCTTTTTCTGACCCTGTTCTTTGTCTTCTTCCCGGACATCTTTGGGGGAACTATTCTTTTTATCGTTCTTCTCATCGCTGCGAAGCAAATTTCATATTATAGTCTTGAGAGATGTTCCTATCAAAAATTCATATTTTCATTATAATTCGACTGCATTTTGTAAATTTTCGATTCTCCCTTTATATTGAATATTATTGGGTCAAGGTTTCATTTGTTGATGCATTATTCTGTAATGCATCTAGATTTCAAATTTGGTAAAGATTAAAAAAATATATATATCAAACCAAATGATATGAAGCGAGACAAATAAACTTTCAAGCTTATTATGCTATATTAAGTTGTATAGTTGTACACGATGTAATGTATAAGTGGAATGTTGTGCTCTGAATCTCTTTTATAAAATGACGCAGGAGTTTCTAAATGAACCAATAATAATATGTATATACACTCACATAATCCTGACATTCCGCTGTACGTTCCCACCTATGAATATAAAATAATGTTATCATGATCGTAAAAAAATATATTAGTTTCCGGCGGGTAAGTTTCCTTTAGTTCAAAAGGATGTTTGTAAAAACATAAAAATTTATTGAAAGTGATTATGAAGGTCGTGATGTTTCATAAAATTACGACAAAAAAATATGTTCATAGTGTGTTGCATCCCGTTCGATTCAGAGTTGGGCGCTTCGTGCTCGCACATGTCACTTATCAGAGAGAAAAATGTTAACGATTAATTGAATTTTACCTTCTGGAATATTTACATATTCGCTTTTTTGAACGGTTTCATTGGCTCCGTTCTCATGTGTGGAGCGGACCTCGAAGTACCATTCACCAGGATCAAAATTTGAGAATGTAAAATTGGTTTTCGAAACGACTTTCTTCCACTTCTCTACAAATTTTCCCTGTATTGCGATCCATTCGTAGACAATGACATCGTATTCTTTTGTATTGGGGTCGTCTTCCCATTGCAGATGTACCTGATTACTTCCGCCAACCGTTGCAGTTTGATCCGTTTGATCCGCCATAAGATCTGTGTAAAAATAATTCTGTTAGTGAATCTGTTAGTGAAAATAATTAGAACAAACAGTTGAAAGTGACATCTTGGTTTCAATTATCGCCGAGAAATCGATGAATTTTCAAGATTATGAGGAAAAGAATGCCAATACTGTTATGACCAACTTTCTAATATTAAAAAAACTTTTTTAAAGGATAAAAATAATAATATTGCTTCCCCTCTTGTAACAAGACTTCTGAGGATGAATAAATATTTGATATTTATTATTACGCCAAAGTCAACTACTAGCTTGTAGTAGATCTATTATTACCATACAACAGTGGTATATATGGAAGCGCATACGGAAAAGCCCTAATGGTAAAATAGCATTAAGTTGTGTTGAAACCTCAATATATCTATGTAATAGACCAATATGTACTGTTCAAGAGCAGGATTGTTTCCCCAGAAATTGTTCTTATTTGTAATGAAACTTTGGCGAAAGAGTCGACTTAGCTTCGGCGCGCTTTACATCCAATGCTGTAATTCCTTACCAGCCGAGACTAATATTCAATTAGCCCTGAAAGATCGCACAACCACTGTCAATCACACATTATTTCATTTAGAGGAGGGGTTTTCAATTCGAAACCCCTCACAAGAAGAATACCTTGGGGGCCTCTCTTCCCCTAAATCTGGCCATACTCACTAGCATACGCCACCAACTGAGTTTTTGTGACATATGTTTCTGCAGTCGAATTTCCACAGCTATCGAAATATTGTAAAAATTTACTGAGCAATTTTGAATTTACTGAGCACTTATGTATGTGAAGAAACCTGAGCGTGACTGCTAAATTCCTTTCGTACGCGAGTTCTAATTCTGGTTTTAACCAAAAATATCGATTTTTTTCGAGGGAAGTTACGCTCTATTGCAAATTTATTTGTTCAGAAATTTCAATGGTTCCAGAAAATTTCAAGAGGAATTGAATGTTTTTCTATGATGGAATGTACAAGATCTGGTGCAAACCGTAGATATATGAAGTAAACAGTATAAAATACCTTGTAGAGTCTACTAATGTAGACCACTAGCATGGTGTCTATTTACAATAAATTGACCATCGCTTATTTGAATTCATCAACAATCAATTGTACGAGGATGCTATTGGTTAAATACGACACTTTTGAATTGTGAGTACAATGCCATATTTTTGATTTTCAATTTATTACAAATTCTTAATAAATCAAGGCTGCTGGAAGCACCATCAAGCAATGTTTCGAAAGATATCAGATTTCTCATGTCCCACTATTTGATGTGGGCCGCACAACTCAACAAGATCAGACAATTGCACATCTAATTAAGTTCAAAACAGTTTTATTAAAAGATAGAAACAAATAAATATCAAGGAATTTTGGCATACGTTTAAATAAGCAGTCAGTGTGATACTTGTTCTTCCATTATATTGCTCAACTCTGCAATGTTAACGGGCAGCGTTGATACAGAACATGTCATTTTTTATCTGTCTACTTATTTAGATTTTTTGATTTCAGTTTTCACTCATTTTACTCGTAATTCAAAGAAGTACCGGTAGGCTATTTCGAAAGATGAATTATACCCGCAAAAGCAGGAAAATTATTGCAGGGCTAGAATGCGGCTGTGGTTTTGTGTATTTCATGACGCAGTGTACCGACTCTTCAACGTCTGTATGTGAGCCGCCACATGCTTTTAAATTATAACCATGAAACTTATTGAAATAGCCGCAATGTTTGGCCACGATCGCAATTATATCGATAATTGGGAAACTGAAATTCATGTTCTTTAGAGACTATTGCACATGATTAAAGAAGATGAAATAGTTGTCCAGTAAATATGTTCTTTTCTTGGCTATGCGCATATCCGACACGAGATCAAAATTGTTGCTGATTGAAGGTTATGAGGTCATTCACCCAGCAATGACCGCATTTTGCGCGAAGAAAAGGAACTTTAAAGCATTGGTCAATATCAATATAGTTCACAGAACAGAGAAGTATTTCAATATAGAATTTTATACTGCCTTTAATACGTGACTCGAGTTGATAGTTGAACAACTCGACACTCTCGTTCTGACAGATTAACTAGTCCGCACGTTTCCCATGAATAAACATTTGCTTTGTCTGAGTATACGCGCCCGTATAAAGCAGACGATTATAAGCTGATAATTTACTTCATTGTTTTCTTAAAATCTGTAATTACGGTTCAACATGAAATTTGACGACGTGCAATACCGAGTACTCAATGAGATTTAATATTGAACAATCTTTGTGTAATCATTTGTAAAATTGTATAAACCATCGCGGGCAATTATGAACTTGCTCGGTCCCTCCAAAAACCCTGCTAACAATATTTGACCCTATATTTTCTTTGTGTATGAAAAGAGCATCGTGACCGGCCCCCAGTTGAGAACCACTGGTCTAATGCATGACTGCCAGAGACGGCGTGTTGGGAATGGGATTTTCTATGCGCTAAAATAAGAAAGTCAAAATTGGTTAGGGAGGAGGGTTAGTTATTATGTTTTAAGTTTTTAAACGATCCTAACGTTAAAACTAGCCTTTACTGTCTTAAGAACTGTGTAAGCGTCTAAATTAAAAACTTGGTTGTAATGCTAAAACCGTACACTGTTAATGAATATTTTCGGAATGTCCCCACTGACCCTCACAATATCCTTCACGGACACCTGGGGGTCCGCGGACCCCGGATTTTGAACCACTAGCGTAGTGTATGGATAATCAATATGGGCATGGCAACATCATTAAGGATGATACCGAGACATCAATCGGAATTCACGTTCACCCATTAATATGAATCGTATTCATGTTCTCTAGAAACCTTTGGGGCATAACTAATTAACGGAAGACGGGAAATCGGGAATCGAAACAGGTGCGGGAGGGCAGGAAACTAACAATCCTAATCTAAGGAAGGTTAGTGTTAGGGTTGTGGTAAGAGTTAGTGTTGAGTTCCTTCTTGATTTGAGACCTTCCGTAAATTACGGGAAACTAGCAAACTAGCAATCCTAATTTACGGGAGGTTGGGTCAGAGTCCTGGTTAGGGTTGGGATAAGTGTTAGTGTTAAGTTGTTATTTCCGCAACTACCGTAATTAGAATTGCTAGTTTCCCGCGCCTCACGTAAATTAGTGTTTCGATTCCCGCTTTCCCGCATTCCCGTCTTCCGTAAATTAGGGATGCCTACTTCGCCCCGGAAACGACACGATGAGTTAATACTTCAGTAAATATGTTGTTTATTGGCTAATCGCGAATCTGACACAAAGATTTGAAATGTTTCAGATTCAAAGTTATGAGATCATTGACACAGATTGAGCGCATTTAATTGAAGTATATCACAGATTTCGTTGCATTGCACATGACTACTTGAATTACTTGGAATAATATTAGTACTGTATTCCGGTTTAATTAATATAACTACTTCCAGTGGACTACTTGTTCGCATTGTACATGGCTAAGAATGAATTGTTTGAAATTGTCAGGTGTGTCACATGGTTGGCATGGCAATAATTTACGAAACTTAACACATCGCCATTTTCAGTGTCAAACAAACGCTTCGAATTTATCTTTGTGCTAACAAAATGCGAGCAAACATGACGCCAATCCTGGACAGTGGCGTATTGTTTGGCTCTGTGTTTACTTCAGGCGAGAAGTAAGTTCCTGAGAGGTCATCATAATTCAAACTTCTCTATTCTAAGAATTCTAAAAGGTCGTTCACATTACGGAAAATAATTTTAAATAACGCCCTTTTTTGCTTTCCCTAACGGCAATAAAGTTCATTTGTTGCATATTGGATCATTGATACTTCTTGGCGTGTTAAATTAAATTGTTCTTGTTCAATACATCAAATTCAATATTTGCAAATCTCTCACTTGAAAACTCGAAGCACACTCGAATCCTGAAGCCAATAAATCATATTTTCCCATTACTTGATATTATGGAATCAAGCTGGTGAATATATCTTGCATGCAATATTATAAGTTTTGTTTGGATAATTTTTTATCCTAAATACTCAACATTAATAAAACATTTACAATGCTGCTGACGGTATGATAACGATTTAAACAAACGATGAATTAAATTCCCTCAGTTCGCGAACGAACATGGCATTGATCGCAACATGGCATTGACAGAAAAATGTTGGCTTTTTGGTCCCAGACAGGGAGTGTGACCACGAGATGTCCTCATAATTCAAACTTCGCTATTCAATGAATTACTGAAATTAAAAGTTCGTTCATATCGCGAAAAACAATTTTTAATAGCGCTCTACTTTTTATTGCGATCGCTCAAAATTCCCTATTCAATCAATTACTGAAATTAAAAGGTCGTTCACATCGCGAAAAACAATTTTTAATAGCGGTCTATTTTTAATTGCCATCGTTGTATTAACCTTCAAAATCTTCCGTAAATCATAAATGCTTCATTGTTGTTTTTGATTCAAATGAATGTAAGTCCTATATCAAGTTATATATTGGGCAATATCCGACACAAACACCATATTATGTATAGAATATAGGAATTGGGATTTCGAAGCCGTTATGAAAACCAAAACAGTTGATAAATTCCATTATCACGTCTTATTTGAGTTCTGTAACAAGCGTATTAGTATGTTACTTCAATTTGTTCCTTTGGATGATTTTTTCGAGACATTCATCTATATATATATATATATATATATATATATATGTATATATATTTAGCATGCTACAATAATTCTGGTTTAAAAAAATGGATTCAAATGCAAGAGAATTGTCAAAGAAAATACCGTTTCATTCTCACAGAATAAGGAAACAGTAGGCTCATACTTTCCGATTTGGTCCATACATTTAACAAAAGGATTTTTTCCGCTTAGTATACATACTCTCGCCTACGTAATTCGACAGATTCGTTTCAACATATCCATATCCTGAATACAAGAAAAATTGGAACATGATATATGTTGATTTCTGTAATTATCTTTCGAAAGGTGATAATATAAGTAATAATGACCAGTTACGGAGCACCGAGACACATGTGCTTTTAACAGCAAATTTTGTTCTGAGGAGCCTGGAAGTACGATCAAACAAAGTTTCGAAACGTAACAGATTTTTACAAAGCAAATTGTTTTCAATAATGTTACTCGCTGTGTAATCGATTTTTTCTCACACCAATACAGTAACACAGCTGATATGATGTGCACAATATGTTGACTCCCTATCATTTTCAGAGTCTTATTTATTCATGTGATTAACACTTTCGTAGCGGTTAAAGAATCATAACATGAAAATGTTATGGTGTTCAAAGATTTTTTGATGAAGAAATATTTTCTTATTTTAATTTAAATTAAATCACGTGCAAATTTTTGCTCTTCATGCTCGCATTCACGTTTTAACATATGTTTGTTGTGGATGAAGAGTACAAAAACACATCTAGCAAAATATAATTTCGTTTGAATAATATTGGTGTTATTAATTATAGTAGGGCTACCATATGACCTCTTTTTGGAGGACGTGTCCTCTTTTATCAAGAAAATCGAAATGGCCTCCGAGGTCACTAAAAAATGCCAAAAGACCTCCTTTTTGCACTTCATATTACTTACAGTTATATATTCATCAGGAATTGAAATGACCAGGGGTGGCAAACAAGTCGATCGTGATCGACCAGTCGATCGCGGAAGGTTTACTGGTCGATCGCACCATCGAACTTAGTAAATTCTTTATTGACCCGACTGTAGATATCATATTATAGAGTTGACCATTTCAAGTGAACTTTGTCTTACATTAGTAGCTGGACGGGACTGGACGAATTGGAAATGTTAGAACTGAAACCTGATGTGTTCCTCGTGCTTCCGAAGATGATTTCTGAAAAAAGTCGTGAAAATTATTGCCATATCTAAAATGCGCTGAATATATTTATTCTTGCTTCGGTTCCACTTATTTATGCGAATCTACAATTTTCTTTTATGTAGCAAAGCAAAACCAAAAACCGTGATGTATTGACTGATCGCCACTTGCGTTATTGCTTGAAGCCGTACTTGTCGGGGGTACATCCCAGATTACGAAAAGTTGGTCAAACAAATGAAAGTTCAGGCATCTAATTAATGAGTTTAATGAAATTAAAATCAAACCATTCTCATTCTTTGTTGTATTGGAATACAGTCAATCGTGAGTTCTTTAAATTTTGTTTCGCTAGGCTCTAGCGAAAGTTCGCTATCACGGTTTGAGGATTCATTTTAAACGTAGTCGATCGCAAGGGTTAAGGAAATTTCAAAGTCGATCGCAACCACAGACAAGTTGGCCACCCCTGTATTAGACTATCCGTGACACCTTGGCTCACCCAAATCCCAAAACTGCATAATTTCGGAAATTCGCCAAAGGATTCTGCCCTAAGTATTTAATTATAGCAAAAGCGACGCCTGCGCAGTAATGCAAACCTCGAATTAAAAATTTGTTTTCTTTCTCTATGACGAAATAATGGTTAAACAATCGGTGGGAAGGTCCAGTTATTAATTACCCTGAAAGGGAAATTAATTATTATATTGCTTTGTGACGAAATAACGACTTAACATTATTACACACAATAGAGGCCATCAGTGAGCCAAAAAACGGCTCTCACTCGGAAACCCGTGGTCCGATTTTCAAGAAACTCGTTTTATTTAGTTTGTATTGCGATTTGTATGTATTACTTGTGGATATGGCACGTTTTTTTCAGCGGGAAACAAAAGCGGGCCTAGCCTTGATATGCTGACAGTGCAAAGCATAGAGAGAGTTCAATTTTAATCGAAAATATACGGTATTCAAAATGAGATGTGTGCAACTCCGTCCATCGTTATCATCCGTTTGTGTTGGCAACATGGCTGCGAAATCTCATTGTAGTCTCGTGAAACGCGTTTTTCTGTGCGAAAATGTCTGAACCACACAAATTGACATCGTCTTGCGAGGAAATTCGAGGGCCGCAAAAAAAGCCCTTCCTGGCCACTTGCGGCCCGCGGGCCGTAGTTTGCTCAACCCGTCCTATTTTGGGGTGATGAAAATGTGGTAGCTCTATATTATAGGTAATATGTCGTCTTTATGTACGTGTTACATATAATGCCACCATTATTATTTAATTTCATCATATCATGGGCTGTGTTTCTTTGGTCCCAACTATAGTATACTTGCGTTTCTTGGCAATTCACTCCTCCTCACCACTCAAATCTATAGATGAGTTGTATATTAAACATTTATTTCTAACTTTTTTTCAGTTTTATTTTTTATAATCTGATAATAAGTGGATAACATTGTAAAACCCACCTGAGAATTATTCACCAATGTTCACTGTTTTACATTACTTAGAAATAATTAACGAAACTGAACACACATTCGCTGTTTTCAGCATCGGCTACACATTTCGAATTTCGCTGACGATGCTACAAACATGGTACCAATCGTAAACAGTTGCGTATTGTTTGGCGGAATGTCTCATGCGTCATGGTACCAGACAGCGCATATGTTTCCGAATTGTCAACATGTTTAATAACGCTCTCATTTTGATTACCCCTATGGCAATAAAGTTTTATATGTTGCTTCACTTGCTTGAATCATTATTTCTCGAGTGGGGTGTTTAATTTAATTTGTTCAGTACATCAGGTTACATATTTGCCAAATCTACCACTCGATTACCAAATTAGGTTTTGAATATCATAGCCATATGCCGTACGTTTTGTCTGGGTCATTTTCATTGATTGTCACCAGGCATCTTGATCTGTTAGAAGGGTAAAATGTTTATAATATAAATTATATCGGGCGTGCAGTAATGGTTTAGTGGCATTTCTTACGTACACATATGGATCAAATATAAATTGAAAAAAGAAACAATTTTTCTCTTGCCCCATAACCATGCCAAGTAATAATTTCATATTGGGGAGAAGCCCATCTTCGATTTAGTTAAGGATTGTGTGATAACTCCTTCGCCGCATTCCACGAGGAAGCACATTTCCAAAGAGTAACGATAACTTCAAAAATCAAATATACAATGAAGTACACCATATGTTTGGTCGCAATCAAATAATTTTCAATAGTTTCAAATACATCGGGTTGAAGGCCAGTTTTCTCAAACGTGCATTCATTAGGAAATGTAATTCGTATACTTCGAAAATTTTCTGTCAGGTTAACATGTTTTAAAGTTTTATGAAACTATGACCAAGATGAAGCAATTGCTTTTTTCCTTTATAAAAATCAAAAATGATAAATTCCTCACATTATATATTTCGCACAATATTCTTCTGTTTTTTACACTAAAATAGCTTGACAGCATACTGAAATCAGTATTGTTCCGTTTTTTTCTTCGTTTTTACATAAAATCTAATATCTCCGAACCTTCGCAGTCTACACAATTCAAATTTTGAACATAATTCAAACACCTAGGGTCATCTCGTGTTGTGAATATCGTGGCGCTAATGAGTATCGTGGCACTAACATAATACGGCCACTGGGGAGGAAAACGTAAAATTTTCGCAACCACTTTTTGGGGCGACTTCTAAAGAACGACCCAACGCTGGACCATGAAACTTGGCATACTAATCAAGATGAATACAAACTATGAGTATCAATAAAATTCACTCTACGCATTGCTGCAGGGGTAATTATTTATGTACCAGAGTTCACAACTCCTTATTATTTTCAATGCAATTTTTAATGCATTTGGTAACTTATGGACTAAATCATGATAAAAGAAATCTAAGAAATCCAAGGTGTCGATCGTATGTTAAAAGTTTATACCAATTCAACTTTTGTTAAGTCTATTAAATATATAAGAAGTAAATCAAGTATTATAAATCAGGGTTCCTAGTGCCATTCACCCTCAACCAGAAAAGATATGCATTAGTTATCCTTTTAAAGTGTACTTAGTGACAGTAAGCATATACACACACATAATGTTGATGGATTTATTCACAACCTGCTTACTAAACGTTGCCGCAAAAATATATATTAGGAAATATTGTTTAGACATTATTTTATAAAAACACATGCATCATAAGGCATGCGAAAAAGCGATAGTAATCATATTCAGTTATTTTCTTCATTGAGGTTTAGTTAATCCTTTAATTCGTAATTTTGTTTAGTTTTTGTTAAATCATTCTGAAGAAAATTAAAGCCATCTTGTCCTGTCAATTAGGCAATTCACTTAGTGTTATAACTAAGGTTGTAATTGAAATATTTACCATATTTCGGGTGTCCCTGCATTAGCTTGGTAAGAGGGGTACCCGCCCCGGAAACGAAAACAGATTCAGGTACTGCGGTAACTTAATCGTTTGGAATGACAATGTGGAAAAGGCATAATATAAATAAAGGTAGAATATGTAGGAACAAATACCGTAGATGCTTGTACGTGTATAGCAAAATTTCGATCATGAAATTATACACAAAAATGATGCAAAATTACATTTACGTATGATTAGTCTATTTTTTCTTGCGTATCCCCTAGCGACTTCTCGTGGAAACCCGGTCGAGAAACGCTGCTCTATCAAATTATGGAATGGATGCTTGGGGGATCAAAGTTGTTTACAATAAGGCTATATGGTGAAGATACAACCTATTTTTAAAGTTCTTGTAAATTTATATAATGTAATCACAGTATGTATATAAAGTATATCGCATTCTTATCTGTAAAGCGAGCAAGAAAATATCCTAGGAACCAATGGCTTTATGCAGATAGAATAACTTCATACAGATGCATGCTAGAAAAGGAATAAAACGTCGTCTTGTCTTAGACTAGTTTTTGTATGATCAAGGAATTGTCTTTCGCGGCAAAAATTACATGGGCACACATACTAACTAATATATTGACTCTAAATGACCTAAAGATTCCGGATATATCTGCTAGTAACTAGTCAGTAAAACTAAAGGATGGATTTGCAACGTTACATGTTGATAATTTAGATTCTTAATTGTCTTAAACCGCCTTCTCGATCCACGCAATAAAAAGAAGAAATTAAATAATTAACAGAGATTGTAAATATACTAAAAATGTCTTGAAAAGGAGCCGATATTTTATTGCGTTATTAAAATTTAAAACAGCAAGGTCATTGTCCGTACGGAACAAAAGAAGTGTAGAGGCATATGCGACTTGATGAGATGTAATAAACTTCACAATTCCAGTATCAAACGCAGTTTAGATAATTATTTAACAAAGGCGTTGCTCGAATAAATAAAACAGAACGTTATGGAGTAGGACACTTTCGTTTTACGAGAAGCACAAGTTGTAGGAATGTGTTTGAATCCGTAATAAAATGAAGGGACCGATAACTTTCAGTTTGCTTGTCTCGCAGTCTGACGTCAAGATTTGGTTTCTTTTTATGATTTTTTTTAATACGTCATTGGTGTGGATATACTCGTATCACGAAGCAGATTCGACTAATGCCAGTGAATATAATAATATGAAAACCTCTGTGCCATCATCAACTATATGAGATCGTTATGGTTACCGACAAGGAATAGCTTGTCACAATGGTAAGCTAAAAGGAGATGTAGTTTTACTGCCTTCAACGGAAAATTATTCATATTATTTTGACAATACGGAATTCTGTACGCATAAATGGGTTTGACGTTTTTCTCACCAAAATTTTTAATTTTAATAATCGAACAGCGCTATGAAAGGTCGCAAGTCGCAATACGTTTAGGCAATTCTCCTACTTTTGAGCCTGCTGCAGTATCTGCCACAATCTGTATAAGATTTACCAAACTTGTACTGGCTAAATCGAATTTTAACTTTTGTAACCGACTATAGTGACCGATTAGGTATCGGGGTCGTGTGTATGACTGGAATGGTGATGGAACATTTTGCACACAACTGACGTCCCAGACAATTTATTTTCGCTGATTATTTTTGTTTTTCTCGTTTATTGAATGCCTCCTAATCATACCAAGATTTTTCGCCAAGATTTGATTTAAATAATTTGACAGTGCTCTGCTGCGATTTATCTTAATGTGCAAATTATTTCCTTCCCCGGGTATTATTTCTTGCAAACTTATCGTGAAATTTAAGATATAAAATAGAGCAAGCAAATAATATATTCCAGACACCAAATATCCGGAATAAAGCAAATTTGTTATTAGTCTACATTAGATAAAGATATTTTACACATTGTTTGTAGCAATTTTAGTTCAATGTGTGATGCGGCTGTACCCAGCAATGTTTGGATGAATTGTGCGGACACCAGAAAAAGACATAAATAACGCATGTCGCGCATTTGCGTCATGTACGCTTGAAGGGTTCAATACTGCTCCATTGTGAAGATACAATCTATTTTGGGTAAAGGTTTTTCAACGTTACAAAATATTTATGTTAGAAGCTTCGATCCTTAATTGTCTCAAACCGCCTTCTCGATCCAACCCAATAAAAAGAAGAAATAAAATATTTATGGTGGATTGTTAATATATTTAAAATGTCTTGAAAAGGAGCCGATATTTTATTGCGTTATTGAAATTTAAAACAGCAAGGTCATTGTCCGTACGGAACAAAAGAAGGATAGAGGCATATGCGACTTGATGAGATGTAATAAACTTCACAATTCCAGTATCTAACGCAGTTTGGATAATTATTTAGCAAATGCGTTGCTCGAATAAATAAAACAGAACGTTATAAACTAATATACGTTCGTTTTACGAGAAGAACAAGTCGGAAGAATTTGTTTCGAATCTGCAATAAAATGAAGCGACCGATAACTTTTATTTTGCTTGTCTGGCAGTGTGACGCCAAGATATGCTTTCACTTTGTGTGATTGCCGGTAGTTAAAAACAATCTTGGGAACAAAAAGTGCGGAAGGGAAAACAGTTCCGGTGTCCTTTTCTAAAACTAGGTGGGTAAACAATCCTAGCAATGCTCGATTTGGTTCCTTACTATGAAATCCCTAGTAAATTTTTGTAATACGTCATTGGTATGGATATTCTCGTGTCAAGAAGCAGATCCGACTAATGCAAGTGCATATAATAATATTAAAACCTTCCGATCTGTAGTGCTTTGTTTTATAGGCATCCTAAACGACTAATATACTGCTTACTAAGAAAACTGAAAAGTGGTCAATCAGTCGTAGCCATTGCGTGTTCATCCATATTTAAAATATACCAATTTATGTTAGTAATATTTATATCACAAACTTAATTTCTTATCGTAAAGTTGCATATAAATGTTTGACATTGTCATGATGGCCCATCTAGCTAGGAAATGGTTACTAAATCCTAGTAGTTTTCATTGTTAAATATTTATTTGAACGCATACTTGTGTTGATAATTTCAATCCCCGTATACATTTTTTGCATTATATATGCATTTAAATGTTTCAAAAACATTGAAATGTTTCAAGAAACATAGGAAGAACTAACTCTCTTTGAGTGTACGTACTTTTCCATACGAAAAGCAACATCCACTTTTTAAACTGCGCGTTTTGCGCACAAAAATCAGTATGGTTATCACTACAAGAATTTAAAATTTAAGTGAATGGGTTTTCCTCGCAACTTTGATTTGCAACATCTCAATTATCTTGTGCAAATACTATCCGAACATATTGCGCCATTAAAAGCAACGCTGGTGTGTTCATTGACACAAACCATCATCAAATATATGAGATCGTTATGGTTACCGATAAATAGAAATATCCAATATCCAATAAATAGAACAGAACGTTATGAATTAATATACTTTCGTTTTACGAGAAGAACAAGTCGGGAAAATTTGTTTGAATCTGCAATAAAAAGAAGAGACCAATAACTTTTATTTTGCTTGTCTCGCAGACGATTTACTTTCACTATGCAGTGTGTGATTGTACATCTACGTTACTGCCTATAGTTAAAAACAATCTTGTTAACAAAAGGTGCGCAAGGGAAATAGTTCCGAAGTCCTTTTCTTAACCTAGGTTGGTAAACAATCCTAGCAATGCTCAATTTGGTTCTTCACTATGAAATCCTAGTAATTTTTGTAATACATCATTGGTATGGATATTCTCGTGTCACGAAGCAGATCCGACTAATGTCAGTGCATATAATAATATTAAAACCTTCCAAGCTTTAGTGCTTTGTTTTATAGGCATCATATACGACTAATATACTGCTTACTAAGAAAAAGAAAAAGTGGTCAATCAATCGTAGCCATTGCGGTGTGTACCCATATTACAAATATACAAATTTGCGTTAATAATATCCATACCACATGCTTAATTTCTTACCGTAAAGTTGCATATAAAAGTTTGGTATTGTCATGATGGTCCATCTAGCTAGGAAATGGTTAATAAATTCGAGTAGCTTTCATTGTTCAATATTCATTTGAACGCCTACTTTAAACGAAATAAAATGGATTTAATTTCAATTTGTGTTTTTAATTCCAATCCCCTTATACCTTTATGCATTATATATGCATTTAAGTGTTTCAAAAACATTCAAATGTTTCAAAAAACATGGGAAGTGCTAACTTTTTTATTTTAGTGTACGTACTTTTCTAGCAACAGCCACTTTTTAACTGCGCGTTTTGCACACAAAAATCAATATGGTTAACACTACAAGAATTTAAAATTTAAGTGAATGGGTTTTCCTCGCAACTTTGATTTGCAACATCTCAATTACCTTGAGCAAATATTATCCGAACATATTGCGTCATTAAAAGCAACGCCGGTGTGTTCATTGACAAGGAATAGCTTGTCAAAATGTTGAGCTAACAGGAGATATAGTTTTACTGCCTTCAACGGAAAATTATTTATATCATTTTATAATTCAGAGTTCTGTACGCTTAAATGGGTTTGACCTTTTTTCACGCAAATTTTTAATTCTAATAATCGAACAGCGCTATGAAAGGCCTTGTCTTACTATTGTCCCGAAATATTCGATATAAAATGGAGTTTTAGAAAGTCGCAATTCGTTTAGCCAATTCTCCTACTTTTGAGCTTGCTGCAGTATCTGCCGCAATCCGCATAAGATTCACAAAACTTGTATTGGGTAAATTGAATTTTAACTTTGGTAACCGAATATAGTGACCGATTAGTCCCTTTTATGGGGTCGAGTGTGTGACTGGATTGGTGGAAAGACATTTTTAACACAACGGACGTCCCAGGCAGTGTATTTTCAGGGTAACCTTCATTACTGCCAAGTTTAAAGTTTGAAGGTTTTAATCTGACCGCATTAAAATACCAGAATATAACATTTTCTCCAGATGAAAGTGGGCAAACCTTGCTGGTTTAAATCAAAACCTAAATTTGAAAAATATGGCGTTTAAAAAATCATTTTTTCAACCCTAAATATCAGACGTTACATAAATTTGATCAAGCAATTTGGAAACTAACTACAATTAATATATGCATTTGTTACATTTTCCTCTATCATTAGGTATAATCGTTTATTAAAATTTTGGAAATCTTATTTAACATATTACCATATATGATATCTTGGCAAATTCATCGGATTTCCAATTTCCAAACCCGTAACCGATAGTTCAATTTTGCGAACTTATAAATAGCATAATAAGGGTCTCGAATGAAGTTTTATCCTTTTGTCAGTTTATTTCTGTCCCATTATTTCCTCCATTAGTCACACCTTTTTATCAGTGAGCTCTAAGGACAAGAAGGATGTGAAATTTGATTTAAATAAAACATTTTATCATAAATGCAGTTTAAAATAATTGAAATGCAACATAATTTGGCGCTTTTTGGCACATTCATATGAAGTAAATATACATGTAAGCACATACAGAAAAGCCCTAATTGTAAAATAACATTGATTTGTGTTGAAAGCTCAATATGTCCATGTAATAGACCAATATGTGCTT
>JAUELA010111390.1:0-17447 GCA_031471845.1 Boltenia villosa | reverse complement strand
TATTTGCAGTTTCCGCGTTGAAAGAATCCATCTGCAAAGGATATATAATCATCACGAAGCTATGAGTCAATCTATGAAGATGGAAAGAAATAATCTTGAACTTTTGAACTTATTTAGAAATGTTTTCGATGGTGGCTTTTGATCAATTGGACAGAATTAAAACGAAGTTTTATAAAAAAAAAAAGTTTTTTAACAATTAATAAGGTCTCATGTATTACTCCGGTACTACTCCGATGTATTTGACACGAAAAATTGAAAATTTCAAACATAAAAATTTCAAACTCCATCAGGATTGAGATCTACTTTTTCCGTCCACCGTGTTATCAAATTAACTACTATTTACTGCTTTCAAGGAATTTCTCCAAGTAATATGAGTAAACGAGTAAGTTTATGACAAGTGTGAAATACATTTCCGCTTTGCGGTTTCATGAGGTCAGCCGACCACAGCTTGAGATGAGTAGCAAGGTTGATACAGAATTCATTTATAATGGTTTATGCTTCTTTGAGGGGATAGAACGTCTTACTTGAAACCATCTTGCAGAACAAATATTGAGATTCAACAAATTTGCAGACCTGACTGACAGATGTAGTTGTATAGATTGACGCAGTTAACATCAGCCCATTTGCCGCCATTTTTTCTTACAGCAATAGTACAATCTTCAGAAGGATTAGATCCTTCACTACCTGCCCTGTTCAATAGAAAAGTGTATCCAGTGCTTAACCTTCTTAATTATGGGTTATGAAATATCTGTTCGAAGTATAAGTAAGGTACCTTTCTTTATATGAATTAGGAGATTTTTCACATTATAATATGTGATATGAGTTTATAAAGAGCAAATATTTTCGGGAACTGTCAATGGCATATGCTGTATAAAGTAGAATATTTAATCAATCATAGGTTTATACACATGCAGATTAGGGTTGGTAAACTGCCGACTCTTGGATTTGTGGTAATTCAACAAATCAGAATATGAGTTGACCGATACATTGAATATATTGATGTAAAATATATAGACATAATTCACAGACAAAAAGGAAAGCGACAGAATAGTGTAAAGAAAATATTCATCATTTGAACCATCCTAAAATTTGCATGATTTTTTTTAAATATCATCATTATCTCGTTATTTCAAAAATTTTTAACATTATTTGAAAATACTATTGCATTGTTGATTTCTTATTAAATATCCTTGCATTCAACAAATATTTCATGTAGTTAAGAACGAACCAGTTTTTATATCCAAGACTTGTCCCATCATTCCACGTGCAGTCCGTTGGGTCATTATTCGGAGCACACGTCAATCCAATGTAAAACTCATTCGCAGTCGCGCCACTGAAAATAAAAAAATGAAATATCTTGTAAAATGCCTTCTGAGTGTTTTTATTGTAAAACAAGAGTAAGTGTTTAATCTTCGTGGATAAATAATTAGCAACTACAAAAGCTATTAGGCATGCAGTCATGTATTCCTACGAAACACGACAATTGAAACAGTCTCATTAATTTTTCATGCGACTTTCTGCTGAAACCAACTAGGAAATAATCAAATCCTAATATTCTCCACCTAACACTGTTACCCTATAGGAGCGCATAGTCTGATGTACACGCCTCTTTCGATTCAACTCATCACTGCCGCTGCATGTATATGCTGATACACACCATTCTCTTTTTTGAAATCGGTCACAAAATTTATTCACTGTCAAGTCTCCAACAAAATTCCATATACAAGACAGCAGCTACGCAAGAAATATAGTACGCATAAAATGATTTGTTCGCACGTACACAGTCTCTCTTAATTATCTCTGCTTATGAACTTCGCTATGCTAGGTCTCTAATTTTTATCAGCGAGAAAGTTTGTTTGTCTTCAAATACGTCACCATTCTCAATGGGCTACCTCCAGGGTAGCATATTTTCATCTGGGTAAAAACTACAACTACATCCGCTAGCATTAGAATAAATGCCTGAGTTATAATATTTGACTTGCCTACTATTTCTCAGTTCATGTAATTTGGCCCTTTGTCTTTTGTTTTTCAAATTTTCAACTCTTTAAGTGGAATTGAAATGAGTTGATTTTTTGAATTTCACTAATTTTCTCTTGGTCAACGAAGACGAAAACTTTGTTATATTTTTTACCTCATTAGTGCTGTAACAGCATCACTCATATCTTTATCTTTTATTTCAACGAGCGATGAATTGCGATCTTCACACGCTTTTTTAGCCACTGAGTATGTTACTTGAACATCGAATCTGTCCAATCTGTAGATTCCGGCTATTGATGTTTTAGCTGGAGCTGAAACTGATTAACATCGGGATCAATTGGGACTCGAACGTATATAAATTTGATGGCATTGTCACCATGTTGATGTTATCACCATGTTAACGTATCACCATGGTATAATACGATGTGAAGTAAAGGAAGTTGTGAAGAAAAATAATCTTAAACTGTTGAACTTGTCTCGAAATGTATTTTGGTGATTGATGTTGATCAAGTGGACACAATGGGAACAAATATTTTTGTATTTCTTTTCGTAAGGACGTTTTCCACAATTAATATGGACACTCAGTATTTGAAACAATCTTGAAAAATATATATTACGATTTAGCAAATTTGCTTACCTGATTGGCAAATGTAGTTGTATGAATTGCCGCATTCAACATCAGCCCATTTGCCGCCATTGTCATCTGTAGCAATAGTACAATCTTCAGCAGCATTGGATCCTTCACTACCTGACCTGTTTCATACAAAAGTGTATCCAGTGTTTAACCTTCTTAATTCTGGATTATAAAATATCTGTATACAGTACATTTCTTTATATGAAGCAGGATATTTTTACATTATACAATGTGATATAGGTTTATAAAGAGCATTTATTTTCGAATAGTGTCTTTGCAAATGTATGGATGAAGCAGAATATTTAATCAATCATATTTTATATACACGCAGATTAGAGTTGGCAGTATACCAATTCTAATTAAAATATATAGGTATAATCCACAAAAAAAGAAGCGTCAGAATAGTGTAAATAACCCAATCACCATTTTAATCCTCTACCTAAAATTTTCATCATTATTTCATTATTTCAAAAATTTCTAACATTATTTCAAAATACTATTGCAATGTTTATTCCTTATTAAATATTCTTGCATTCATCAAATATTTCATGTAGTTAAGAACAAACCAGTTTTCATATCCAAGACTTGTCCCATCATTCCACGTGCAGTCCGTTCGATCATTATTCGGAGCACATGTTAATCCAATGTAAAACCGATTCGCAGTCGCGCCACTGAAAATAAAAAAAACAAAATATCTTGTAAAATACCTTCTAAGTGTTTTTATTGTAAATCAAGAGTGTTTAATCTTCGTGGATAAATAATTAGCAACTACAAAAGGTATAGGCATGGAGTCAGGTATTCCTACAAAACACGACAATTCAACCAGTCTTATTAATTTTTCCCGCGACCTCTCAGATGGAACCAACTATATTGGGAAATAATCAAATCTCAATATTCTCCACCTAACACGGTTTCCCTATAGGAGCGCGTAGTCTGATGCACACGCTACATTTCGATTCAGCCCATCACTGCAGCTCCATGTATATGCTGATACACACCATTCTCTTTTTTCAAATCGGTCACAAAATTTATTCGCTGTCAAGTCTCCAACAAAATTTTATACACAAGGCAGCAGGTACGCAAGGAATATAATACGCATAAAATGATTTGTTCGCACGTACACAGTCTCTATATTATCTAGGTATCAACTACTAATTTTTATCAGCGAGAAAGTTTGTTTGCCTTCAAAATACGTCACCATTCTCAGTTGGCTCCCTCCAACGTAGCATATTTTAATCTAGATAAAAACTACAACTACCTCTGCTAACATTAGATAAAATGTCGGAGTTAATAATATTTGACTTGCCTACTATTTCTCAGTTCATGTAATTTGTCTATTTGCCTTTTGATTTTCGAATTTTCCAATTTATAAGTGGATCGGAAATGAGTTGATTTTTTAAAATTTCACTTATTTTCCCTTGGTCAACGAAGACAAAAACTTTGTTATATGTTTTTTTTTACCTTATTAGTGCTGTAACAGCATCACTCATATCTTGATCTTTGATCTCAACGAGCCCCGAATTGCGATCTTCACAAGCTTTTTTAGCGACTGAGTAGTTTACTTGAACATCGAATCTGTCCAATCTGTAGATTCCGGCTATTGATGTTTTAGCTGGATCTGAAACTGATTACCATCGGGATCAATTGGGACTCGAACGTATATAAATTTGATGGCATTGCCACCATGTTGATGTTATCACCATGTTAACGTATCAACGTGGTATAATACGTTGTAAAGTAAAGGAAGTTGTGAAGAAAACTAATCTCAAACTGTTGAGCTTATCTAGAAATGTATCTCGATGGTTGATTATGATCAAGTGGACAGAATGGGAACAACTATTCGTAAAGACGTTTTCCACAATTAATATGGCGACTCAGTATTTCAAACAATCTTGAAAAATATATATTACGATTTAACAAATTTGCTTACCTGACTGGCAAATGTAGTTGTATGTATTGCCGCATTTAACATCAGCCCATTTGCCGTCATTGTCATCTGTAGCAATAGTACAATCTTCATCAGCATTGGCTCCTTCACTACCTGCCCTGTTTCATCAACAAAAAAGTGTATCCAGTGTTTAACCTTCTTAATTCTGGGTTATAAAATATATGTATACAGTACATTCCTTTATATGAATCAGGAGATTTTTCACATTATACTACGTGATATAGGTTTATAAAGAGCATTTATTTTCGAATATTGTCATTGCAAATTTTCCACAAAAATAGGAAGCGTCAGAATAGTGTAAATAACCCAATCACCATTTGAACCTTCTACCTAAAATTTTCATCATTATTTCTATATCATCATTATTTCATTATTTCAAAAATTTCTAACATAATTTCAAAATTCTATTGCATCCTTATTAAATATCGTTGCATTCATCAAATATTTCATGTAGTTAAGAACAAACCAGTTTTCATATCCAAGACTTGTCCCATCATTCCACGTGCAGTCCGTTCGATCACTATTCGAAGCACATGTTAATCCAATGTAAAACTTATTCGCAGTCGCGCCACTAAAAATAAAACAAAACAAAAAATCTTGTAAAATACCTTCCAAGTGTTTTTATTGTAAAAAAGAGTGTTTAATCTTCGTGGATAAATATTTAGCAACCCCATAAGCTATTAGGCATGAAGTCAGGTATTCTATACGAAACACGACAATTCAAACAATCTTATTAATTTTTCCCGCGACCTCTCAAATAGAACCAACTATATTAGGAAATAATCAATCTTGATATTCTCCACCTAACACGGTTCCCCTATAGGAACGCATAGTCTGATGCACACGCTAATTTCGATTCAGTCCATCACTGCAGCTCCATGTATTTGCCGATATACACCATTCTCTTTTTTTCAAATCAGTCACGAAATTTATCCGCTGTCAAATATCTAACGAATTTCTATAAGACAGCAGCTACTCAAGAAATACAGTACGCATAAAATGATTTGTTCGCACGTACACAGTCTCTTAATTATCTATGCATATGAACTTCGCTGTCTTAGGTCTCAGACTACTAATTTTTATCAACGAGAAAGTTTGTTTGTTTGTCTTCAAAATACGTCACCATTTTCAATGGGCATATTGGGCATGGGCATCCACGGGTAGCATATTTTAATCTATGAATAAACTACAACTACCTCCGCTAACATTAGATAAAAAGCCGGAGTTAATAATCTTTGACTCGCCAACTATTTCTCAAATTCATGTAATTTGGCCCTTTGTCCAATGAGTAGGTTGATTTATGAATTTCAAATTTTCAACTGTTTAAGTGGATTGGAAATGAGTTGATTTTTTAAATATCACTTATTTTCTCTCGGTCAACAGAGACAAAAACTTCCTTGGGAAGAGGATAAACTATTTTATGCACATAGAGTTTTCTACCTTATCAGTGCTGTAACAGCATCACTCATTTCTTGATCTTTGATCTCTACGACCCATGAATTGCGATCTTCACACGCTTTTTTAGCTCCATTGTAGTTTACTTGAACATCGAATCGTTCTAATTTGTAGATTCTGACTATTGATGTTTCAGCTGGATCTGCAATTGATTAACATCGGGATCAATTGGGACTCGAACGTATATAAATTGGATAGCATTGTCACCATTGTCACGTATACGAAACCTCGTCTTTTCATAATTTATGTCCAATCATGATTTTGGAGCGCTAGCGCGCCAATTGTTACAAGCGTTGAATACTAACTGCATCTCTGAATAGTTACCATTATAATTTAGAAGTCCCCTGTGGACGGACGTGGTTTGTGTTCAAAATTATATGTTGATGGTTTGTTTTGCTTTGTTTATTTTAGCCTTGTTATGTTAAAATATGCTCATTTAATCGATATCGTTCTTGTTTATTAAGATGATGTATCATTATTGTTGTTGAGATGAGATATATCTTTCTTGTTATTAAGAGAAATCATCATTATTGTTGTATGTGTACTGCCCGGAGTAACACCCTCGTTTTACCACTCATATACGCCATTATACGCCAAACTTGATCAGCTTCCGGAAAAGGCGTCTGTGCCTGTCTTTGACTTTTTGTTATACTTATTGTGGTTTGAACTACGTGTGTTCGTCTGGCGGAGTTGTGTGCGTAATACAAGTTTCCTGCTGGGTAGACACATTGAGGCTCTATCTGTTGCCTCGCAGTGATCACAGTCACTACAACCATGTTGATGTTATTTGGTATTGTTGTCACTGTTGTAACCTATTGTAGGTTTTATTTTCAACCACTTGTTACATATAAAGTTGTTATATATGCAAACAATAACATATCAATTATAAAAGATATCAAAATCTGCAAAATAGTAAATGCGAAATGCTTTTGACTCTTTGAAAGCAAGAAAAGTAAAGAAATATATTTCATACATGAATAAAATTCCTCCCTTTTCCTTCTCTTTGTTTTGAACTATACATGATTGCTAGCTAACACCGTTGCATGCGTGAAATCTTATTAAAATTTTACCAACCTGCAGCATGTGATATCGTGAAACATGCGAACAAAAGGCATGAACTCAATGAAGTCAGCAAAGCTTTCTTCATTCTTGAAAAGCTAGCAGAAGAATTGTAAATACTGTAATTTGTTGCAAAATAATTTATAAATCTATCAAATATAAAACAGACGATTTATCAGATAATTCTTTACAGGTGAAGTGACCCAAAATGGTTCTCAATGCCAACATTTCGGCAAGGTGCTAATGTGGACATAAGGGTACAACCATTGTGGGTGTAATATCTGACAGTGGAAAGGGGGAGTGCTGCTTGTATCTAGATACCAACAATTATGGCAGAGTGGGCTAAAAATAAGTACCTATTTGAGAGCGGCATAGTCTGCCATTGTTCTTTCTTCGCAACTATGCAAATTCAGTTTATTTCTGTTTCCTTCGCTAATTACTGAGCCCTCAATATATGTTTTAAAAGCAGGCTCCACTACCCTTTTGTAATTTCGATTAGAAAGTAGACACAATGACAAACTATTCATTCATATCAGAAGCTGTGCGAAAGCCGCTCTCGAATAGGTCTTGAGTTTTAAGCCCCCTCTGTCATAATTGTGTATACAAAACCCTAAGACATTTCAGAACCTCAAGCCCTTTCTCCCCATCCCCGTGTCATATTTTACATTCACTGTTTGTTCCATTCTGTCCACATTAACACCTTGCCAGAATGATGGAATTGAGACCCTTTCGGAAAAAATATATAAATTGCAAAATGAACTGTTTTATCATTATTAATTAACTAAATTACATTAATTCACTTTAAAGGTAAATATATGGTTTGACACAGATGGGTCTCGATGTAAACATTTTGGAAATATGCTAATGTAGGCATCTAGGTACAAACAGCATGACCTTAAAAGATTCCACAATTTTAATCCCCTTCCCTTGTCAGATTTTACACCTATAATGTTTGTGCCATTACGCCCACATTAGCACCTTGCCAAAATGTTGGCATTGAGACCATTTTGGGTCAAACCATATAAATTGCAACTATCAATATGGAGAAATATAATACATATCTACTTTTTCATGAAATTATAAATAGTGACAATATTCAATCATTTTAATAAATATTTAGTATTATGAACTATCCTGCTCTATCAAACGTCGCTTCAAAAAACAAATGGCAAGTACAATATAAGAAAAATCTGATCCTTTGCTTCCAACTCAGAATAACTTAATAACTAGAAATCTTATATACATTCCTCACTCAGCAGGCAAGTGATTGCGACCTATCTCCATCCGTGTATTATATACCTTCTGATTATGATGTTCTTGACAATATAGCACTGAACCAATTTTCAAAGTGAAAGTCCTTGATTCCCCGAATGTGTACAATGACGATTTATCTCTTGTAAATATTTGTTTAGTTTCTCGAAGAAGGAACCATACCGTTCTGTTACGTAATAGATTTAATATTTTACTACCAGGCTGCTTTACACTTTAGTACACAGTACTCTAATGTAATGTAATTTTCATTAAAATTTTTCAAATATAAGCCTATGAATGGAATGCTATGCCATGCGTTGCTTTATAACTTCTTGGTTTTTGCTGAGACAAAACGAACATTGTATCTATTTACACAATACTCATATGAGATAAAAACGAGAGAATTTACTGAGATGTGAAAAGGAGACAAGTCTCTCAAGTTGGTCAATGACGTAAAACAAAGTAATACAAAGTCGGCTCGAACCTTCCGCCCCAAGCATAGTTAGTTTAAAGAATATTCAATCGCAAGGAATTCTAATGCATGCACGATTCGAAATTTCCTGCAATCGTGATTATAATTATTGACCTTTCATATATCATTGGAAATGCAGAAATTAGATAATCGATGTATGAAGGTAAATCATAAGCATAGCAGTTCAAACAGGAGGCATCGATTCTGAATATTGAAATGGAACCCATACTCCCTGAAACGCTACTTGAAGCTAGGTCGCATCGTATAAGGGTTAGGATATCTTACCCATATTATTTACGATACTGGATAATGTACCAATATTATCTTACTCAAGAGCGACATCGAGCGAGCGATTTTCTACATTCGACGATGACACGATCCCGTTGTAAAAGTGAAAGGTAAAATGGCGTACTCTTATTCCATTTTTAATACATTTATTTATGCTGAATTATCTGTCTATGTGAGTCTTAGATGCAAAATAGTAACATTAACTGTGACCTGTGAGCTTAATTTATCATATTAAAACATTGAAGAAAATATTTAAATGTGGAATGCAATAATCATCGAGGCTATGTCAACAATTTCGCCGATCAAGGTAGCTTTCCAGGCCGACAAAGTTACCAATATATCTTCGATCATAATATTACGACGAGCTGATGATTGTGATGCGAGTTCAACACCATTTAACCTTTTATGACTCGCTCCATACAAGTTACTGTAATGAAATGAATTATGCACTTTCATAACTTTAATTTTTATTATTTGTAGTGGCCTTATGGCTATGCTCAAGTGTACGAGTTACTTGTTCTGAAAAGCGAGATACACGTTCAAGCAAGAACCTGCGAACTACCATCTTCCTCACCTTCGCCGAAACTTTCCTCCATCGCAGCCAGGCAACTGGTGAAGTATTGTCCCGATAAATCAGCTCTGCTTTTGCATCTGAACGGATACATCCAGTTGTTGCTTACAAGTAGTGATCGAGTCGGCCCAGCTACCCCTGTAAGCCGCTGAGAGTACGGACTGTGGGCTGCACTACCACCATCAAGGAGGCAGACACCGCTGAAGGAGGGAAGGAATCGACGATCGACCGAGACCCAGACTCTACGAATTTTGCCGCCGCCAACCATCTCGAAAGAGACAACAACCGCCGGTCTCAAGGAAAACTCAAATTAGAGTCGACCGGCGGTTTCATCAACTCTCTGCGGCGGCCACACTGCTCTGGGTCCGGCAACCAGGATCTCCGCGACCGAGGTCCAGTACAATTACGAACATTTGCCGCCGCCTACCATCTCAAAAGAGAGAACAACAACTGGTCTCAGGAAAATCTCCAATTAGAGTCGACCGGGGGTTTTATCAACTCTCTGCGGCAGTCACACTGCTCTAGGCCCGACATCCAGGATCTCCGTAGAACGAGAACCAGAGCCTACAATATTTGTCGCCGCCTACCATCTCAAAAGAGAGAACAACCGCTGGTCTCAAGGAAAATTCCAATTAGAGTTGACCAACGGTTTCATCGACTCTCTGCGGCGGTCACACTGTACTGGACCGAAACTACATCTACGAGGAGGAGCGTCACTACATCGACGAGGAACTCGACCACCGGACAAAAGAAAAACAATTCTTCATCTAAAAATTCGCCGGTGGTCCCTAGACCCCTCGTCCACTCGCTCCTCCTCTCGTCGCGGACACTAACCTGTGGAGTCCGCCTCTAACATCTCAACGAAGGCTACAAAAAGACCATTCCAGCCCTGAAGCAACGGTGAATCAAACCGCTTACACTTTTATTTATTTTATTTATTTTACACTGCGGGCTGCACCACCGTCATCAAGGAGGCAGACACCGCGGAAGGAGAGGAGGAATCGACGAGTGGCCTACGATCGCAGGTTTCGAGAGCCTTCCTTAAGGCTTCAAGAAACAACAAAGCTCCGGTCCGCCGGACATTCTATCTCCAAATCGAGAAGGTCTGCGCTATCACTCAATTTTCCTACCCTCGAAGAAGAAGCCCTTCGCTTCCGCGGACTCCACATCTCCACGAGGCCCAGAGCACCCTACTAACTTTGCCGCCTACCATTTCTAAAGAGAGAATAACCGCCGGTCTCAAGGAAAACTCAAATTAGAGTCGATCGGCGGTTTCATCGACTCTCTGTCTGCGGCGGCTACACTGTACTGGACCGAAACTACATCTACGAGGAGGAGCGTCACTACATCGACGAGGAACTCTACCACCGGCCAAAAGAAAAACAATTCTTCATCTAAAAGTTCGCCGGTGGTCCCCAGACCCCTCGTCCACTCGCTCCTCATCTCGTTGAGGAGACTAATCTGTGGAGACCGCCTCTAACATCTCAACGAAGGCTACAAAAAGACGATTCCAGCGCTGAAGCTACGGGGGGTGGAACCTTGTTCGAACTCTAACTCTTACACTTTTGTTAGCTATTTTTCATTCGTTAATTTTTTGGACTCAAATTATTACTCACTGCTATTTATTTCTTATTGTATTTATTAGTTGTAGGTAATTTTTTGTAGTAAATTCCTTTCAATAACTGCTGTGATGGCAAGTAACCCCCACCCTTCCTCCCCAGTTTATGCCACTATTATATATGGTGCGCCAAAAAGTCACGAGTTCTATTGCCCCTGCCCCGGCTGTAAATTTATGGCCCGTTCTAAAAATATCATTCTATTCCATATTTCGGCTTCCCAACCCTCAGTAAATATATTGGGCCTTCAACTCAAATTCATTTGTTCCCGCTGCAAATTTCCCGCTTCATCTGAGATAAATATAGACAATCATTTTAGAAGATGTCCATGTCCAACAGGTGCATTTAGAACTCGTGACAGAATTGTTTGTCCGTCCTGCGACCGTGACTTTAACTCTTTGTGGAGTTAAATCCCACTTTTGTCGTGCACACCGGGGACGTACGCTCCCTGGTGACGGAGCCTTTGTCAGTGAACGCCAAACCTCCCCTAACTCCTCCTTAAAACTGCCTATTTAAATTATGTATAATGGGCCAAACACCCATTATACTTGTCCAATTTCGGGTTGCAGGAGTGCTGGTCACCGCTTTTCTGAACACAAGGCCCTTACAAGGCACTTGTTGAATGTACACGAGAAGCCCTAAACATCGATTCCTTTTCATCCCGTGTGCGGCAAATGTACCCAGTGGTCATTGAAATAACATATTAGCATGTTGACAATTAAGAACCATTGGGTACGTTGCCACAAGGCAGTGCCCCGCACTTCTGAAGCTCGAATCCCTGTTCTGTATCAAGAGATTCAGAGACTTCAAAACTCCCAAAAAGCGGAGGAGCCCAATCCCCTTCCATGTATCACATTCTTCCACAGATACTTCCTTGGCTCTTAAAGCCACCTATTTCTCTTGCTCCTCCGCAATTGAATCTGAAATTCTCTCATCTTCCCATTTGATAGCTTCCCTTCCAGTATTACCACCACCTACCTTCCCGTGAAATATTAGAAACAAAATTCTCTCGAAATTCGTCAAATCTTCCATCACCAGAAAGACTGTAACTCTCTTTAACTCTTAACTCCCCGCAAGAAAATTTCAAAACACCGTCCCTTCCCCATGGCAATAATGACTCCGCCTCCTGGCACATCCAGGGGGCGCCTCAAACCTCTATTCACTGACAAAGTCAAGTCGTCTGGTCTGGCCGAAAGAAGCTGGTGCCGAAGAAGGACACGACCCCAAGTGTCCTTTTGAAGCGCTGGTTGAATTCGGCATCTGGGGGGCAAAAGTCCCTACCGTGCACGGCTACCAAATTGCGGGGCAGACCTGGTGCAATTCCAGCTGCAGCGTCTGATAGGCCATCGGTCGTCCAACAAGATCGGGCGACCGTGAGCTCTCCTTGAGCCGTTATCCAACCAGCGGCGTCACCACACCAGGACCTTTTCCCCTCTGCTCGTCCCAACCAATGCGTCCATTCCACGGGAGAAGGAGGAGCAAAGAGGGATTTTACGACAACGGAAGATTTATCGGCCCTTCGCCTTCAGTTGGCAGACATCGCGTAGGGTTTTCTTTCAGGTCCGTCTGAGTGTGCTTTCCTTCGCTTTGAAAGGCAGCTTGAGCGTTGGACGCACTAGTCTTCCGGTTGTGCAAAGCGCCCCGGAAAACTCGGTACTCACGACAGGCTCAAATTAGAGCCAAGAAGAACCAGCTCCATAGAAAGCGTGGGTACCGCCCCGGGACGCCCAACAGGTAAGAACAGCTTTTTGGCGCAACAAATTATTGAAGGTTCGCCTCGCAGTCCTCGTTGCCAGATTTCTCCTCGTACCATCGAGGAGAAATATCGATTCGATTCGAGAACACATCAAGTGCAGGATTTTAGGTTGCCCTCATGGATGGCCCAGCAGGTTAGATCTACCATCCTCTTAGAGCAGTAGGCCGCGATCACGTCTACGGAGGTAGCGCAAGTCCAGCAGACCCTCAAAGCCGGGTCTGTACCGGGCTATGACGGCCTTATCTATGGCTTTTGGAAGAAGATGGACCCCAGGGGAGAAATCCTCTGCCGCCTCTTCGAAGCGTGTAGGTTTTTTCGACGTGTTCCCGACCAGCGGCCTAAATCGAGGGTAATCGTGATACCCAGAGACCTCGATTCTCCACTGGACGACGTCAGAAATTGGAGACCAATCGCTATCTGCCGCACCCTGTATAAGATCTATGCAGCTGTCATCGCGCGTCGACTGCAACGCTGGGCCACGTTAGGGAAAGTCATCTCCCCGGAACAAAATGTTTTTTTTTTCCGACGGATGGTGTCTTTGAGCACGTGTTTCTACTCGATGCAATAATCAGGGATGCGAAGGCCATTGCGACTTGTTCATGGCGTGGCGTGGACATCCGTAATGCTTTTGCTCCGTGCACGGGCAGGGCCCTGAAGATACCTAAACCCAAATAGTCGAGTTTTTGAACTGTGAGTCCTCTGCCGGGACAGGGAATTCTCGATTCGGCACAGCCAGTGACCTATGGGCAGAAGTCCGTGGATCGCGTCACCGGCTGGGGATGAAATTAGCTCTCTTTCTCCTGGTGGAGACCTGCAGTATACCATCGGAAATATCACCTCCGAGAACAGTATAACAATCACTAAGGTCATGCATGCACCACAGTGACTTGTCACTCCCTGTACGGATGTAGCAACCACTTTCTCCGTTCGTCTACGGTTCTGGCACCCTATGAGGTGTCGTGGTTGTTCAAAGCTCGACTCAACCGCAGCAGATTTAAACGAACCAAGGAGACTCTCCCACATGTTCTGAAGCATTGCCTTCCGGTAATGTCCATCATCCATGAACGGCACGATTCGGTAAAGGGGGTTATCCTCGCGCGCCTATCAAGCACCAGATTCGAAAGTCGAGACGTCGACTCAGTATGTCGCGAGCACGTCACTATCTCCGGCGAAGTCCTGGGGCCAGATCTCGTTCTCGAGGATACCAGCAACAATCTGGTCGATGTGGCGTGTCCGTTTGACAACGGGATTGATTCTATGAGGTTGCTGTGTCCAGGAAGCACATAAAATACGACGAGCTGTGTAACTCCATCTCTCGAGTCTCTGACAAGAGAGTGGAGTTACATGCGTTCGTCGTAGACTCGCTCGGCAGTCATGCCGCAGGGAATTCCAGCACCCTTCGGGCCATGGGCATTATTGGCCGCGGCGCCACTGAAGTCGCCCGACACTGCGTCAGGAGCTCAATCCGGGCTCACACCGTGTCTGGAAGGTCTGGTGCAATATCCCCAACTACCAAAATGTTAGTGGCACCTCTCAGGCTCCCGTTATTTAATTACTTTCAATATTTGTCACCCATTTTTTCACTTTTTCTTTTTTTGTCATCTCAAACAAACCTTTTTTGTATAGTATCCCAGTGTCGCGAAGAACCGTCACCGTGGCTGGCCACCTGTTCATTTCTCATCGTGGAACCGCTCGCGATCTACAATCACTCGCTAAATGACCTCATCGTACATAAAACACTTCCTACTAGCTCTTCCTTCGATTTCGAATCGTGGACAGTCTCTGCTCTTATGGCCTCTACGGATACATACAACACACATCCCATCTTCCGCTCTCTCGTAGGATTATTGTTTCCCGACGTAAGTCTTCTATTGTGGGCCGACAAAAATCTGTCTGTTACTACGTTAAGATTGGCTAGCGTCATGGGTTTCTGCCGTCTAAAATAAAGTCTTTATAGCATGATTTCAAGATATTCTTTCATTATTTTCTCCCAATCTTTGTCGGAGCCGGCAAGTTCGACCAATTTGTGCAAAATCGTTTTTAATTCTCAACACGAATTGATCCGGACTCTCGCTTTCTTCGAGTTACGTTGCCCACTGAGTCTGTACCAATGCGCAACTAGAGGCGTATCAATCAAAATGCATGAGGTAGATGTCAAGTTCATCTTGTCTATCCATGAACACTGATAATTTCAATGATTGCGCTGGTCGGACTGACGGTGCTTGTGCCAATTGCTATGACGCTATTGACGCTGGAAGTTTTGCTGACCCACTGATTTACCAGTAGATACGAACTTATCCATTCCTCAATAAATGGATATCTTGGATGAAGAGGTATTTCCATACAACGCAGCTCCCGGACGATCCCCCGATTGTCACGAAATTAACTATAGAGCTCGGTATCAAGAATTTACGCTGGCGTGCACTCACAACGCCCGTCAATCATACACTTTAATGCATATATTTCCAATATCATCTCATTCATATCAACCTTCATACAACGAACAGAAATGAATATGTCGAGTATAGGAAAAGGGTGGGTGAGATTGTCTGTCACGGTCCAGATATCAAACTGCGCATAAAACATTTATCAATGTGATGTGGATTAGGTATGGCGTCTTCTTTACATCTCGAAGCCGATATCAATTGGATGTATATTAGTTTTAGCGCCTTCCTTATATCACACCATTCGACGAATGCAGTCGTAATATACCGTACGCAATGGTTCGTCCCGTTATGCATAATTATCTGGGCATGTAGCTGTGACAAGATGATCCGACGCAAACAATAAACGAGATCATATATCATTGGACACGCCAGAAATGATAACATCGAAGTGTGAAGTTATTTCATAATCATATCATTTTTTGAAACTCGGCCGAAAGCAGTGTCAATAACTCACAATACTTTCTATTTTATGAGTCCGGATTTCTTACCCATCATATATACCATACTAGATAATTAGCCTATATTATAATACTCAAGAACGACACCTATTTTACGATTGATTTTATTCGACATTTCAATGATGTTTTCCCTTGAAAAAGTGAAAGTCCTAAAAAATCATACTTTTCTTCCACTCTTTTTATATATTTTACTGAATTATCTTCCTATGTAAGTCTTCGATTCAAAAACGTAAGTATATAAACATTACTTGTGACGTGTGAATTTTGAATTTCAACGTAAAAAATTAAATAAATTTTGAATGTGAAACAGAATAAGCATCGAGGCTATTTCTACAATTTCGCCGATCTAGGTGGCTTTCCAAGCCGACAAATTCACCAAGATATCTCCGATCAAAATGTTCTCACATGCAATAATTGTATGTGTAGCAATTCTGTTCGACTAGTTCTTTAAAGAAATGTATGTAAATATAACTACATAAGTAAATTAGATGACATTGTTTCTAACGGATCAGCGGAACGCAACTGAATTAAAACATTATCTTAATTAATACACAATGGCTGACGTACAAGCAAATCGTCGAAGGAAGATCACTTGGAGATCAATGAAAGGCGCTTTATTTTCAGCGTTTACTGTTAATTTTTCTTGTTGAGATAACTATGAGAAAATATTTACACAATCTATAACGACCTAGGATTAAAGTATGTATGGTAAGCATAATCAATGACGTGTGACGTGACGCAAAAGGCGCAATAGCACAAGAGGTCAAATTCTACTAAATAAATAACCCTATGAGTTGTACGTCGAAAAACGTACGTTTTTGAAATGATTTTTTGTGAGATTCAATGCAAAGCCGATGCATTCATCAAAATTATTTTTATTTTCAAGGTCTCGACATAACCATATAGAATCTAGAGTAGAAATTATACAGTTCTTCATTATCATTACGATAGAATTAATTTATTTCATAGTCTTTGATTGAATTTACATGAGTTACCCAAACTTAAATCTCCCCCACTTGTACATTTCAATCATGGGACATCCTTAGATTGAAGTAAGGAAAAAAATATTCGTCTCTTTTCTGTTGGGTTGTTGCTAGGAATTTGCGCGTCGCAATAAAATGTCGACTTCATATTTATCGCTAAAATGACGTTTCTTAGGACTGAATGAAATGAAATGAAGTTAAATCATAGCATGTATGATTAATATAGATTTATTTAAACTTTGCACAGGTACAGTTCAAATTAAAAATCATTTGACGAATTTTCAAATTTAATAAAATGTTGCATGATGAAGAAAAGCTTATTTTTTCATTGATTCCAAAGATTTTTCGTTCACACATTCATAATAATTATTAAAAGATACAATCAATACATAATCAGCTCTATCATTTTACATATAGTCTCCATTTTTCTCCGTGATAGTTGCATATTCAATCCTCTCTCTCTCTGCATTGTTGGCAGCATCACAATCTCTTCCAATATTCCCGTTGCTTTCAACCATCTCGTATACTTCTA
>JAUELA010111389.1:0-18555 GCA_031471845.1 Boltenia villosa | reverse complement strand
GACATTTTTGGTTCATTTTTACACGATTGCTACATTTTTAATACTGTACCCCCCCCCCCCCCCCCCACAAAAAATAATGACTGCTTTTTACCGAAATTAATGCGTTTTATACACGAAAAATTAAGGTATCCACGATATTATTTATTAGATATATTGTGAATATGTGTATTCTCACCAAGATGCAGAGTTGACCCCATTTCCTCATTCCCTTTGAGCAGTTTGATGAACCCAACATCGCCTTAAATAGTTTTCAAATATTGATTGTGTGTAACAAAAAAACGTGTATTTGGAAAACAAATTAGTTGTGATAAAATCTAGTTTTTTAATCCCGGCATTGGTAAGCGTCAATCTTTAAAACATTCTGATATTTCTTACCTATTTTAACATTTCCATCTCCGTCCAGTAAAATGTTCGGACCCTTTATATCTCTGTGCACAAAACCTTTTTCGTGTAAGTATTGGAGTCCCTTGAGGATTTGAAATGTGCATCGAGCTGTTCTGTTCTCTTGGAAACCTTCCAGTCTTTTTATCACTGCTGTCAAGTTTCCCTTTGAAAACAATTTTCTTTGAAAATTGGTTTGTGGTGATCAGGACTGAGAATACTGGTAATGGGTTATCATTTAAATTCATAATTTCATATAATTTATTTTCAATTAGTCTCTAAAAACGACGTATCTTTGTCGTTAGAGAAAATCTAAAATATTTTGCGCGCCTTTGGCCGGGTAATCGTTCACGTTAGAATCGGGGATGTTCCGAAACTGTAGATGGATAAAAAGACCAAGTATAGCATTAATCACGCTTACCCCTCGCATATACTCCATCTTGACATAGTAGCGCCCTTTGTCTTCCTCGGCGTAGGTTTCATGGCACCGCACAATATTTTCATGGATAAATGTCTTACACCAGAAAAGTTCACGTTTTGCATTTTTGTCATCTCGGCCCTCCTATTGAATTTGCATTATGTATGAGGAGCTTTAGTAAAAACTTTGACTTTCGACAGATAATTACTGAACTGAGGAACGTATTTAGGCCTGTAGTTTACACTTGTGTGTCGCCACTGGAGCGTCCACGTGATAGTAAGCGATTTAATGCCTGTACTGTTTATCGGGGATGAGAGACTTCGACAAAAGATAACTGATGAAATCCTTTCCCCGATACACATTAAAAGCATAAAATTGGTTTCTGGGACAACATGTACTAATTCGCTTCGCATCAGTGTAACCTAGCCTTAATGTGAAATGTTTTCATTTAATTTGAATATTACAGAAAATAATGTTTTTGCAGATTCGTTCAAAATTCGGCAAATTCATTAACCGAACCAAGTTATTTACTACAGAAATGTTACTCAACAAAGAAAACGATAAGGGAGCAGGAATGTGGAACAAAATGTAAATGAAAACTTTATAATATGGTACAAGGAAAATTAATCTTTGCTTTTGCTCAGTTAATACCTTCTGTTCCACTACTATTTTCTTCACAGCATACTCTGTCCCATTCTCGTCTACGTAAAGGTACACTTTCCCGAAATGACCGCAGCCAAGCGTAGCCTTGTATCGCGTTTTCTTTCTCACAAAATCTGATATAATGTATCGTTTTATTCCTATTAAGTTACTGTTGCTACTCATCACTTAACGAATGTTATTCACCATGCCATGGGTCCATTGGCTGCATTTTTATTACTTAATGCCTAATTATTGTTAACTAAATTTCGTCAGATTAGATTGGTTAACCAATATTTAATCATGAAGGAATGTTGTACTTATTTGTGCCTATCACAACTACATCGCATCAGTGTATAAGTGACGATTAATAATATTTACATGAGATATAAGTACTATTGTACTACCTGGCCGATCAACAGATGTTGCCTGTGGAATTTTAGTGCTGTCCGCTTCAACTATCCTTCCAGTATCTAAATACATTACATTAATATGCGATTAATTTATTTGAAAACTATTAAGCTCAATGTTATGCTACTCAAACTTTTACCTCGTTGATTTGCACACACCCATTCGTGTGTCATGAGCTCTGAAGTACACAACCTTTTACCTTTTTCGACAAATATCTTCCTCAAGAAGTCCTTTAATACGAATAATTATATAAATATTAATAAAAAAAATAAGATGAAGAATGTGAACTTTAAGTTAATGCATAACAACCTCGAGATTTTTGGTTATTTTGGTCTTGATGGGCGGCATTTTGCATTCGCTTATTGACTTTAGCAATTTATCCTGTGAAAAAGAATGCCATGGACACTCGTTTGTGAGCATTTCGATGATTGCGCAACCCAAGCCCCTGTAAAAACATAAAATAACTTACTTTCACGAACTATCCAATATTTATAAAAAATGAGGGTGGCACCTATAAAACATGCAAACTAGGAATGCTAAATATAAATTTAATGGCTCAATATAATTGTAACACTTCTGCCAATATAATTGGTAACAGTTCTGCTAGTATATAGACTGTATTTATTACTTAAAACGTCATGTTCTCACCAAATATCACTTTTAATATCCACTCCTTTGCGATCCATCAGTTCTTCAGGACTCACGAAATTCCAGTCAACTGAAGAAAAAACATTGGATGGTCAGTTATTTCCCAAATTACACATTTTGCACGTAAAAATTTTAATACCTCCTGAAACAGAGTATGAAGACTCCATCAAAATGTCTTCGATTTTCTTTGATGGGAATTCTATATTGCAAAAGAATATTTTCGTTTTTTTCAACATAGTTTACTTTGAATTGATTAAAAGCATAAACTCACGTATTTTGATGAATCCACTTTGACTTAAAAGTAACTTAGTACATCTAATGTCTCCGTGTATCACATTTTTTTCATGAATATACATCAGACCGTCGAGTACCTGGGGGGTGAAATTAGCTATATCTGTTTCTTCCATTGGCCCTTTTTGGTCCTTCATGAGTTGCTGCAATGTTCTCTAATACAAGAAAGAAACAGCTTTGTGCTTACTTAGCTTAGAATTCCATTAGTAATTCAACAGATTGACGCGAAAATATATGAAACATGTACGCACCCAATTCACAAGTTCAGTGAAAATACGGCAAGTTTTCTCTTCAATTTCACATCCCCAACATCGTACAAGGCGAACGTGATTGAGTTCTTTAATAGCATCAATATGCTTTTCGATCTCTCTCAGATCCTGATATCAATTGTAATTCAAAATCCTTGAAATGAATCTAATATGGACATACTTAGAGGGAGGAAGGTTACCTAGAGACAATGAGAACCACCGTACCACGAGTTATTTCCGAGAACACTTTAGTGCTCGACCCAAAGTATCTCGCAAACGTATTTCTGTTTTTCGCGATTGAAATTCAGATTCTTAAATTTTTGATAAAAAACATATCATACAGAAATCTGTAATCCAGGTATTCTCCATTCAGCAAACTCTTCTTCTCCTCTTACAGTCTGATATCTCTTCCCGAATTTACCGGCCGCCAAATTCTTCCTCTGTTCTAAATGGACGAATTTTCCTACTGTAAATTTTTCAAGATATTTCAGAAACATGGCAATAAAATTTGATGGTAATAACTAATATATGTGAATTGAAGCACTTCCTACCAAAATGAACTGTCTCGAATATCTTGCTGATTTGTTGTTTTGGGCAATGGCTACTTTGGCATATATTATGAAATATTTTCGAGCTGGTGACGCAGGAACGATCGTCTTCTCAAACAAGCGATATAAGTGTTGTCAACATCAACATTTAAGAACCATAGCTTTGTCCAACTAAATACTTGTACAATCTCGACTGCAGTGTCGAACTTACCAGGAAAATCTGACGTGGATATTGTCCTCCTTTCCTTGGCCTTAGTTGGATCTAAAACATAAATACGCCGTGTTCACAACATACTAAATTTTATAATGAAATCTTAAAACGACGGAAAAGTTGGTACCCGCATGTATTTTATATTCTGCAGCACTAGAAAATCTAACATCCTCGGTATCGATGTCTTCATAGCGTGTTTTCACATGGATCACGTAGTTTTCGTCGGGAGAAATCGCTATATCTTTTGAATCATAAGATATTTGATCGTCGATGAAGTAAACTTCATGGCTGCCGTATTTTCTTCCTTTAACCACGAACGTCTCCACCGAGAAATAGTCTATCCTGTAATCATTGGCTCGTCCCGAGAATGAGGGAGGATCCCACTGCGCCTTGACGAATGATATGCCATCCCGTTTATCAATGTGGGTCATTAAATTGATGACTGAGCCTAAACAGTACATTTAATTGAAGAAATATAAATATTCTAGCAGAAGTCCCAGGCTTCGCCCAGTATCATATGCACTACCCGTGTACCGAATTTTCAAATGCTTGTGGTAGGTTAAAAATTCAATATTTCCATGTGGTAGTTAGACGCAGACCATTTGCTGACGAAACTTCCCCTGAGAGGTCGCGTGGGGCCTACCAATAACATATTATGTCCTTTGGAGCAGTGCTTCTCAACCGTTTTCAACTCGCGGTCCACTTTTACTGACAATTTTTTTGGAGGCCAATTAGTTTGGTGGCATACCGTGTATGTGCATGCACAACCCGGCTTTCACTGTGCACACAAATAATTGAGCTAGCAAATCATGGCTTGCTTCTCGACGTATTATGTTTAGGGGATGAAAACCTTACATGTGGAGGATCTTACATGTGTTGCTTACTTGTTGATGAAAAAAGAGCAAATACTTCACACATTTCGACAGCTGCTGGTATAAGCTTTCGAGAAATACTCGAGTGAACGCTTCGTGGTGTATGTAACAGCTTTGAGAAATAATTATATTGAATCGGGTACAAAAGCGAAAAAACGTCCTCGCATCGAGGAACTTTTTGGGGAATAATTCACTCAACACGCGTTGATAAAAATACTCACTTTTGGTACTGTTAAGGCTGGAATACACGTACGCGGTAAACGCACGCGTTTTTTTGTTTGTTTCATTACAACCACGCGGATACGTATGGAATCGAATTGGGAGTATATATCTCCCCAACCCGGTTCACTGGTTCCCATGCGACAAGTAAACGTGATGGTTCGAACAACCGTGTAGCTTGAGTTCCCTCTTAACCGTGGTAGATTAATGACATATAGGCAGGATAAGGTCGCTTAGCTGCGTTTTGGCAAATTTTCATCACACGTCAGTGACAAAAATGGAAAATAAAAACTAAATATCAAATGCCTAATCCTCCTTCCTTACCAATACTGATTTTTCAAAGCACATCCCATTCCCATCATGGCGTCTCTGACATTCATACAATACGATTTTTATACACCAAGAAAATATGAGGACCCTCTGTTTTTGCATTTCTTTGAAACTCAACCAATCTTAGTTATTGCACGAAAATAATCGAAGTAATCGCAGCCATCCTTTTAAGAAAACCGCATGTAGTGATAATTGTTACAAAACAGTAAGTACATTTAAAAAACATATTGTGACATTATTCCAAGGAGATACGATTACATTTTAATTTCGTATTGTCAAATACTTTGTTGAAGTAGGTCATGTCGATGATATGGAACTCAAAAAATTGTTTTTGATAATATATGTATATACAAAAAAAATCTCAGAAGAACCCGATACCAAATATTTACTGTAAATTTCCATGTAAAATACACATTATTTTCGGCCAAAATCATGGTCATTTAGGGGGTGCGTACCATTCGTGGGTAGAAAGATTTTAAATTTTTATTATTTTAATTTTATTATTTTGGTGACAAATTATGCGTCCGTATTATACATTGGTGCGTGCTGTAAAACGGAAATGTACGGTAAACGTTTTGTTGCGTTCACTTATTTCGTGAGGGCAGTAGAGGTGTCACGCTTGTTATGAAATTACTGTTGGTTTATAGATTAAAATGGAGATCCTGAGGACCGATTCGTACCGCACATTCGTAGTTACATTTTATTCAACTTCGTGAAACATTTTCCCGCCTTCTAATAACTTAATAATCCTGGAACAATGACACCCCATAGCAGCATGTTGCAAGATATTGCCTTAATCATGGTTTGTCATGTTACATCATTCATTAACCTGGTCAGCTGTCATATTGATTACATTTAAAGTGATAGATTTTACTTTTTAAATACTTGGGGGTACGCGAGCTATACTTTAGGAAAATAGGGGTCCGTGGCCTAAAATGTTTGGGAACCGCTGCTTCAGGGGAGCAATTTTGAATTCAGAGGGGTGGGTCAAGGAAGCGGTTACAGTGGACAAACAAGTCAAAACCAGTGACGCCCTTGATATCTCATATGGCTAAAGACAGGTATCAACGGTATAATTTAGGAGAGCAAAATGAGATCAAGTATTAGCCATACATGGACGAAGCCGTTAGTATATATCTATTTATATATCTATAGATAGATAGATATATATATACACGTTATTGCTAGCTTTACCTGGAACTTGACTAATAACCAAACTCACCAATATTCCTCACTACTTCAGGGTCCCGATTAATCACTGGTTGTTCTAGGAGAAAATTTAACCGATGTTTAGACCAATACATTTTTTATTTCGATTCAACGTCTAAAATTGATTACGATTATTGATTGAAATCAATCGAGTTTCACACAAATTCATTGCATAAAACGTCTACTTAGTGGGCAGAGTGGTGACTTTGGACATTTGCTGTGTAGCATCATTTCGTTTGTGACCCCTTATTTCTCCTTGATGGGGGCTCCAGAACTACTGCTGGTGCACGTCGCTCTCGGGCTCAAAGTTTGAGAAACTGAGTCAATATTACTGAACCGAATAGAAGAGAGGTCGCGAGTTCAAGATGTTGTCAATCACGAAGTGGAATTTAAAACATTTGATTACGAATTCACTTGGCAATTTAGGACGACTCCATCGAGAAATACCATTTACACACACAAAACGTCTATTTAATGAGCGAAGTGGTGACTTTAGGCAACAACAATTAATTTAGTTTCAAACGTTTTAAATGCAACCAATATACTCACGTATGATCGTGGCACCTCTAAAATTTAGATCCGTGTTGTCTCCAGCGACGTAGACCAGAGATTGATGTTCATGTTTGGAGCTCCCTGTAAATTTTTTTATGGATTTTAATCTGATGCAACTTTACGCAATCGCCATGTATTACAAAATATAACTGCTTACTCTTTTGATCCGTTTTAACCTCTTTAGATTGACTCGGCGCCATATTCTCTTCCTCGACATAACCCTTATATAACGCACGAACTTTGAAGACGTATTTCGTGTTTGACTTCAAATATTTCATCGTAACGTTGTTGCTCGTGGTGATGATCGCTCTGTCTTTGCCACTTTCGGGAACTGCTCGAACCTCGTATTCGTCCGGCATACCTGCGTCTGGCTCCTCAAATGAAACATCGACCCATCGTACTTTGTTTTCTCGATTCAAGGAAGCGTTCACATTCTTTGCTACTCGCAATCCACCTGTCAACAATATAATAATAATGAATATATAAAATAAATATGTTAAAACAATGGATAGAAGATTTTCAAGTAGCATATTTCATGAGGTTTAAGTCAAATCTTTACCAATCAGGCAATTTTCCTTTGTTGCCAAGAGAGTTAGGTTGAGATTTTCACCAAGTTTCTCCACTTTGACGCTGTAGGTGCATCCAACTCTTATCCCATCATCTGGACCAAGCCTGATCCAATTCACATTGGTTTCTTTTTGAAACTCTTCGATAGTTTCTCGGCTGATAGTTGCGATGTACTTGGCTGTACATGCTACTGGTTCCCATTTGAAATCGACATTACTGCCCACAACCTCATGGTAAATATTGAATTCTGAAAGAAAACACGTAAACACATTAAACATGCAAGGCATTGAAAAGCACAAGTATAGGCATTTCATCCATCCTATTAATTAAGACCTATTTTCTTCAGAAACTAAAACTCACTTCACTATACGGGGGCAAAGTAGAGTCGAAATTTAACGATGGGCCAGCTTAGGAACTCTTCACAAAAATAGTCATATCTTATAAATGCCAGGCAAAAATGTTAAAATTATAGCGATTTTGAATGATTTTGTATGCCGTGTACGGTATGGCCTTGTGAAATTTGAAATAACTGCTGGTTCTTAACGCCAAATTGAGTGTTGAAGATGGGAGCTGATACGTTAGGCTGAGCTTGACCAGGTTATAACAATGATTGTTTCATCTTCGTTGGTCTGTTTTTCACTCAGTTAGTTCATTTTGGACAGAGTGCAGAATATATAAGGAGTAATGGGAATTGTAGTGCCGGTATACATATTATTTAATTTTCTTATACAAAGCCCGGATACCTGTTAACATCTTCAGAGTACCGTACTTCTAAACAGGGGTAAGCTTCACAGCGGAACCTGTGAAATCTAAATTTATATACCGCTATACTACCTGCAGAATTGAACTTTGTACTAAGCATTTTAAAAACTTTTTGGCACAATATCCAGTACCCAGTATAATATTTATTTTTCTACTTCAGATAATATTTGTGAGCATGAGCTTAGCATTCATCCCGGAATAGTGATTTGACGTTTAGCTATAGGTCAAAAATGTTTATACACGTTTAGTATTTCTGTTTTGAATTACGTGCTTCCTACTTCCAAGATTTAATATTTCTGTGTTGGCCCTGGTTATTTTGTACTTGTATGACTTTCCTCGAGGGCTTGTAATAATTCTATTGAAATAACTATATTGCTGTGATGACAGAAACGGGGCAGTTCACTCAGGCGTAAAGTCTGGCGTGTGTCCGTGACGAGCAATTTACTAAAATAAACTCATGGAACCGGAACTGAGTACTTTATACCAGACACATCAAGTCCTATTTGGAACAGAGGTAGGGAGACCCCTACATAAGAAAAAATTTTATATTCATATTATGTATGCGGGCACTACAATTCCCATTACTCCTTAAAAATTCTCCTTCCTGTCCAAAATGAGCTACCATCTTCAACACTAAATTTGGCGTTAAGAACCAGCAGTGTCTTCCAATCTCACAAGGCCATACCGTACACGGTATACAAAATCATTCAAAATCGCTATAATTTGAACATTTTCCGCTGGCATTCAATATATATAACTATTTTGTTAAGAGTTCCTGTGCTGGCCCATTGTAAAAAAATCGGCTCTAAGAACCAGTCACTAGGCGTGACGTCATCACTTTGCCTCCGAATGGTTGCTAATTCTTTCAAAATACCCTAATTATATTCTTCGACATACTTTTGCCTTTTCCACATCTTCGATGTTAATGAAATTTCGGAAGTCATGTGACTTTTTGCTATAGGGAAAATGAGATTTTTTTTGTGACCCATTTTTCCTGAAATCAGTGACATTGTCGTCATATGCTAAGGTAATGAGGCATCCTTGCGAGAACCCTCGTGTGAGCCATCCTAACCGAGGAAGTTAAGAGGAAATATACCGCTCATATAGCTGCACACACAACAATAATGTTCTATATCGTGGGTATATTTTTAGTCCCCTAGAACACGCTAATTTAAAGTAATATGTGATAGTAAATATATTAATCAATGTATTTCGAAATCCATTGTAGCTAGTGTTCTCTTAAGACTTACCAGTTCCGCTGGACAATCCGTAACCGGTATCACCAGAATTGGACGCTGAAAGAACCATAGAGAAATTGTATAATACTATTAAACACAGGTTATATAAGATTCTAGATTCAAAATAAAATCGGTTAACCTCATTCATTTTAAACCTTGTTTATATTGACCATACCTGAAGAGGGATCTTTCGGGACGGCATCATTGCTGATTGTTGATATCGTCTGTTTTTCAGACTCTTCTGAAAAAATGACTTTCCAAATTACCACAGAAAATTAGTAGTTTGTAATTCCATGAATATACTTACTTGTCCCAATGTATTCTGACATTCCAAAATATCTTTCTTTGATATCAGGATAGATCGGGATCACCACGAATTGGTAGCGAGTGTCGGGCATGAGATCGTTGAATACAACGTTGGTTTCATCTCCTTGGATAGTCACAGATTTGCTTCCCTTTTCACCAACAGCAAACACTTCAAAGCTTCCCACTACGTGGGAGGTTTCTGGTTTGTCGAAGGTTATTGTCACTGTTCCATTGGTTGCGTATTCCATCGAATCGATTCGGATATTTTTAGGAGTACGGTCATCTACAATGTAAGATGTCATTTTTGAACTAATGTGTGGACAAAGTGACAAATATTTTAATAACATTCAAGGGAATCATTGGCCACTTCTTACCTTTATTTTCTTCAATGACCAAGATTGGCGGCTGGCAATTTGTCAAGAAATCTTTAGTGACACTGTGAGAAAATAGTTGAATATTTCTTTTCAGATAATATAAACACCAAAAAGAAATAATTAAAATACGGATGAGTTAGTAAAGTTACTATTTTTTAAGTTTCTTACTTTAAATATATCACGGAAAGATGCCGAATATAGCAAGGATATTGTATTTCATAAGGAGTATTCAAGAATTCGATTAATAATCATCGGAAGAAATATTTTATAGCCTTTAGTTGAATAATCTATACTTTAATTTATACATACTCGGTAATCGATTCCAAGGTTATATTATCAAGCAAGTCTCTGATGTCGATAAATGCCGGATCTCGTGCAAGGTCACTTGCAGTTTCCTGGAATGCCTGGAGTAATTTGTCGAAATCAGGATTCTCTCCTTGTGGTACTCTGAGTTCTAGTATCGCGCTACCATCGTAGATAGCTCTTAAGTTGATATTAGGCCAAAGTTTCCGCACTGCTCTGTAGGCAATTCCGCCTACAAAGGCCACAATACCTAGATATTTGCAGAAAGAAATGAATGCTTGGTTTTGTGTCACTTCTGCAACGAAGCTTCCCAACTTTTTTATATCCCCAACGACTTCATCGGTTTCGTAAGAGAACGGGTCAGTTTGCAGGGAGAGATTGTGTTCTAGGATCTTGTACTTAAACTTGAAGGACCTTGTTTCATACGCTATGGACATTATGGATTTTAATGCTGAAAGTGACGAAAAACATATTTAATATCATTTTTCTCCTTCTATATAATGACCTCGTCCCTAATATTTAATTATGTGTGCAGTCAATTCTATTCGAATTAAGTAACCAAGTTATGTATCGAAACTTTCAATACTATTGTTGACGGAGGGCTAGCGTACAATATATCCGATTCGATTAAAACTTCAACATGGGTATTTATGTACCAAGTACATTGATTGATTGATTGATGTATCATATTTACCCTCGGATTCACTAGAAAGCCGTAGCGGGCTAATACATGGACGCATGATGCGACCACGCCGGCTTGCGAGCATGCTGAACTTAGATAGCGCAGAAAAGCCGTGACCAAGGTCACGTGAAACCGCTCTGTACCGGCGAGGAGTTCAGCGTCCACAGTCACTTACTCACAGCGAGGATGCTCAAGGGTGAAGACGGCATATAGTGAAGTGAGGTGATCAACAAGCGTGCAACTTCGTGTAGGTGCTGAATAAATCTGTGAAGCCGAGATTCGAACCCAGAACCTCAACCAAAACCAATATCAAATTGTTTACAAATATTCGGTTGATAAAATAATTAAATTAATGACACTTCGAGAATATTTCAGTTTACTGGCTTTATAGAATTCTAATGCTTTGTCCTGTGGGCTCTTAACACATCTTTATAATAAGTGTATATTTTTATCATGAGGGGGGAGCACTCAAGCTTTTCGCTTGACGTGTGTCCAAACAGCAATTTGTAAATGGACTATATCGAAAGCGGGGCTGAGTGCAGAGTACGCAGAGTTAGGTGGACCTATAAATCGCGAAGGCGCTACTGTGATTTGAAAACACAAAACCTTCTGAAATGGATGTCAGATCAAAATGGAGTCATGGAAAAACAGAGGAATTCAAACAGGAACAATACATTTTTAAAATGTGGATTTTGATGGAGTCGAACGTACGGAAAAGCTGAAGAATACGAGTGGATATTGCCAGCAGTCAACCACGATTTTAAAACATCCGTAGTCCTTGAATGAACCTTGCGACAGGAATAAGAAATCCATGGAGGAAGCTGTATCTGATGTATTTGCGGAGTTTAGTATGTTTTAAACAAATTTTAGGGCATTTATTTGTGTAAAAATGAGCACAAGCCATTCTAAAGTATATTCCAATTAATATTCGAGCAAAGACGAGATATTTTCAATGATGTGGAATTCAGCAAACGGACTGAGAATCTACAAGGTGAACTTCTTTTAATATGCCGAAAAGTCAACCAAATCGAGCAACTTGGGACTACGAGGAAAGTTAACAGCTGAAGCCGTCGGGAAGCTTCTGCATTGATATGTAAAATCTAAAAACCAAGTGGCTAAATTATTATTTTGTTTTATTTTAAATCAGCAACAAGTAACTTCGATCTACGAGACTCAGTAAAGTGATGAATCAGCAATATCGACCATGAATAAGCATAGTCTCAATCTCTACCTCAAGCGACGACATTTGTAGTGTTAATATCAAAATTTTAATCACAATGCCATGTAACCAACAACCCGAAAAACGAAGAAAGAAGACCTTTAAGTTTGACGAATTTTAAAGTTTGAAAAATGTATTTTACAGACTCGAGCTCGGGAAGTAAAATCATAATCTGCGAAGAAAGGAGACGTCCAAACAACCGATCATACCCCAACCCTAGTCGAAGAAATTTCATGCAACTCTCAGCGAACTTTCTGCTACATCGAACAAAGTCCGGCCAATATATTTGATTTTGCTGATTGTATATCTGAGGAAATCAAAAATTTATCTAGACTGAAAATTAAGGATTTCAATGAAGCATTAAATATTTTACGTTGCGTAATCTACTACTACTTTATTACAACAATTATTTATATACAAAATCTCAGGAAAAATCAACCAATCTAAGACTTCGACGAATTTTAACGGATGTGGCGGAATATAGACTCTTCCAAACGGAATTTTATTCGATGAGCGCCGAATTCATACGTCAACTAAACGGTCGTGGAGAATCAAATCGTACCTATGCATATATACATATAATCCCTCAGCAAACAAGTGTGAAAGAACATTACTACATATCCAAGGCGAAGATGCTTTAAATTTCACACATCGCGCTATGTTTCGGCTGCATACCTTATCAAGCTTAATAGAGTAGAAGAAGGAAAGAAGAGGGGTAATGAAGTTCAAACGAGAGAGATATAAATGATTCGTTCTACATTATGCTCGCTGAATTTGTCTCTCAAGCAAAATTAAGATTACGTCAGAGCACCCTCTGAGCGTGTTTCAATACTTGTTTCAAGCACAATAAATCATTACGTAAGAAGCGTTCTCTGAACTTGATCAAATACTTCAAATCCAATACAAAATTACATAAATAAAACGCATATTCAGGCACGATATCTATATATATATATATGTTTGAAATTACATTTACACAAATATACTGACTTTTATCATCGGTTTTCGCAATTTTCACTATGAAAAATATATGACGTCAATATGAAAATATTTATGCCGTCACTATAAGTAATAACGACACATGAATAATACTTTAAGCTGTAACCAACATAATAACTTAGTATCGAGCTGTCATTTAACGAATAATTCGGTATGTGGGTTTCCGTTCACAGACATCGTGTCTCGTGATCAAGTTCTAGGGAGCAGCGAGAATTCTAGCGCAACAGTAAATAGCGAGATGCGTTGTTGACAGAATTGAAAAAGTACGTTGCTGTTTTTCGATGTTCATTGCACGCAAGACTCAGTGGCTGGTTCCATATAAATAAATTCATCTACTACCACCCAACTCATTAGACTCATAAATTTAATATTTAATATTACAGGTTCGTATTATTTCAGCATTTCGCTAGCTTCTTTTACCATTTTCATCAAAAAAATGCAGTTCAAGACAAAATGCAAGCTTTATAACACGAAAGCGTTACCGAAATGGATTTCTATATGCCCGAGCGTGATTGGTATTTAGCAGAAATAAACAGAAAACAAGGTGTATTATTGTTTTTCCATGACTCCATAAGTGATTTACCCAAAATAAATCGTTTTCAACGGAAGGATAGCAGGATTTTCCTCTTTTAATTTCTAATTGTCACATTTTTACTTCATGTGTATTTCGTATGTGATTAACCAATTTACTTCCCCATAAATTTAAGCTTTATATCACGAAATTAAATTCCATTGAACCTTTCCCTTGGATCGTAACTTTATTTAAAATTTACTTCAAGCTACAATAAAATATCAGGCATCGAGCCATCAGATATAGAATTTTGTTCAGTGTAACATTCCACTGACGTCATGATCAAGTTCAAGCGAGCGTAAAAATGACGTAACGATAAATACCGAGATGGTGCTAAAACTAGCCCTGAACCCTAATCTCAACATCGCATAAATTTCTTCATTCGCTCATATTACATATTTGAAGTAATCACTTAAAGTTACACAATAACGCACAAGTTGCACAAATGAAATCAATCCTTGGTTATTCACAACATTTACATTAAAACAATGGCAGGATTGACCGTCATATTTAACTGGTAATATTGTAAATTTTGGAAAACGACGTCTGGATTTCAATCCCTTTTTTCCCTCTTAATTCAGAAATTTTAACATCAGTTCTATCAAACGTAATTGAAGCTACCTACAACTGCAATATAATACCCTAGTATCGAGCTGTCAGACAACGAATTATTCAGTATGGGTTACACTTCACAGACATCGTGTCACGTGATCAAGATCTAGGGCTAGAATTCGGCTAGCGGCGAGAATTCGAGCGTAACAATAAATAGAGAGACGTGTAATCAGCAGAACTGAAAAAACGGGAAAGGGGTACGTTGTTATTTTCCCATGACCCTTCAGCTTGAAACTCAATGGCTGATTCGAGAAATGCTTTACCTAAAATAAATTTCAATACCAAAATTTCAATTCATTTTATTCTGCATTGATTTCTATATTTATTATTTATTATCAGAGGTTCGTATTATTTCAGTGCTTCGATAGTTTTCACTTGTGTTTATTTTCACTTAAAAACACAAATTTGTCGAAGTTAGCTTAATAGAATGACCTCGAATAACATGAAAACCTTACCGAAATGGATTTCTATTTGCCCTTGAATCTTTTCCCTTTCAAGCTGCAATACAATATCATTTATTGAACTGTCAGGGATCTAATTTATTCACTGTAACTTTTCACTGACGTCATGTCACATGATCAAGTTTTAGGAAGCGAGCGAGAAATAGCGAGGGTTCGTTTAGCGGAACAAAGGAAAAAAGGTGTATTTTTGTAAACGTTGAATTTTAAGTTGCATCAGCGTGATTTGACGTCAGTGGTTCAACACTGCCACACCTGGTCAAAAAAGTGTAAAACCCAGAGTTTATTCTAGAAATATTTGGACCAACGATCGACAGAGTTGGTAATATTGAAGCTAAACAACGTTCCTTCGATATATTCAATATGGCGTAATGTTGATTCAGTCCAACGTCATGGTTTAGTTAGAATATGACGTAAGCCAGTAAAGTAACTTGCGCACGCGATTTCGAATACTTGTTTTTTATCGTTTTTTTTTTCATTATTAAAACGTACATTTCAGTTTTATTTAAAATCCTAATATTTAATCCAATTTGAATGAATGTTTTTTTTTCGAGGATATTTATTGCGCGATCTTTCGCGATCCGGGGTTGATTGAAAATTTAGCTCGGCTAATAAATTATTGAATGATCGGAAATCAAGCGCACAATTTCTGTCACTTATATATATCTCTACGCAAAATTTTTTTTCGTTATGTTGCAACCGATATACGTACATTTAGCCAACACGTAAGATTTTTTAATTGAAATTTGGCGAAATGTCCCCTCAGCAAATGACGGCCAAATGTCCGTTGGCTAAATTCCCGGGATTCATTGCAACCTGTTGATGTTATATCTTATTTTAAACGAAGCCCACTTGTAGGCAAGTCAGGCAACCATGATTTTCGTAAAACAGAAACGAGGATGATGTCTCGTTTAACTGCCATAATTCTACATTGGTTAAGCCTGCATTCATTGATGCATAGAATAGTCATCATTCGCCAAGTTTTGTGAAGAGTAGGCCTATTGAACAAGAATATACATCAGCAATTCTATGCACTAAATACATTATATTTTTAGGAAGTAATGATGCCCCTTTCACACTATGGTAGATCTACGATTGAATTCCCGAATAATTGTCTATTTACGAAGCAAAACTACGCAAATGCTTATTGCCAAATAAGCACGACGGTAAATCTACTTTGCAAATCATTATTTGCGTAGTTTTACTCTGTAAATAACCAATTCTTCGTCAATTTAATCGTAGATCTACCGTAGTGTGAAAGGGGCATGGGGCAAAGGGCCTTCGCGAAGTTTCCAGAAGTATAAATTTACTAATTATCATGTTCAAAACAACCCCCAAACTGTGCATATTCGACGGAATACCACAGAGCTCACACCTCACTACAGTCTTGCCATATACCTAGTCTCCAAGACCCGATTCCAAAACTGCTTGCAACTAAATGTTTGAATACATATAAGCCTAGTATTTGAAACTTAAATTTTCTATTATTTTCCAAATTCTGCATCATTGATCAAATTTTTGAGGTATTCCATTGTGATTAATGCGCTTTGATCTCGATGACACCCGAGTAGTTGAAAAAAATGCAACAAAAATATACAGCCGCAATTTTCTGCCCTAAATACATTAGCTGTGTCACAAATATAACTTGATACCTTCTAACTTCCTAAAAGTCGACCTTAAAGCCTAACCTAGTCTTTGATATTTTCTGAAGCCATTGGTCTGAAAATATTTGAGACCCGATCAGTCTTTAATCGCATTCCTAGAGTTAGTAAATCAATAAGCAACGCTCAGACATGTAGAACGATACTTTTGGTTTCACCTGCGCCAAGAAAATAATTAACGATTAAAACATATCAAACGCGATTATCAATTTATTACTTTTACTTTTATATATCCGGCGCACTTAATTTTACAACTTTTAATACCTTACAACTCTACATACCGCTACGCTTCGAAAATCTTAGTGATATTTACTGACTGTGAAGTTCAGTAGCCTAATCACTTTATGTGAATATCGCATAGATCAGGCTGGTCCAACTTCTTTGTCATTGCGCAATTTGCGGGCACTTCAGCACTAAATATACAGGTCGCTGGCCACAAATGAGAACTTAATTTTGTATCTTATTATTATAGTTTATTTGGCCATGTTATCAAATTCCTGGCGTTGACTCCACGTGTTAGGATAAGACGCAATATTTGATCCACCAAAGTCACATATTTTCATGTGCAAATCTTCATCCAGCAAGATATTCTGTGGCTTCAGGTCGTTGTGGGTTATTCTTTTATCAAACTGAAGTCCATTCAAATAGAACAATCCCTCTCCTATTTCGTACATGACTCGCAATCATACTTCCCATGGCACATCATATTGGACTAGTTGATTGCAACTGTGAAATACTGCAATGAATATGTACAAAGCGAATGAAAACTCAATAGCGAGTCTTTTGGGGATTAAAACCTATCTATATCACAAATATACAGATTTTATATTATTCTAGCAATATTTATTCGCTTATACAAATATTTAACATGATATACGATTAAACGAAACGAAAAATATGCAGTTTAAACGCAATTTGTTACTAACATGAAATGCCAAGACAATCTTAGCATTGATATGAATCGTTTTGAAATAATCGAAGTATTATTGTACATTTCCAAATGGACCTGGTCATATGATTCATCGATAAAGCAGCAATAAATCTGATTCTAAAGAATATTGATCAAAATCAAAAGCATAGACATGTAGATTGTATCACATGTTTACACCCTTTCCGCAGCTTGCATCATTCTACCTCCTTCTCTCACAGATGCCGTATTTCTTTAGAATCTTCAAGCTTGATAACTTTCACAGCACATGGTCCGAACCGATCATGTTGGCACTTGTAAACAACCCCAAAATCTATTTACCCAACTTTCCACTAATTTTAAAGTTTTCGGGATTCAGATTCTCGTTGAAGTCATCCATGCGATTAGCGTCCAGACGTTATCTATTTAAATGCAACGAAAAAGTGTTAAAACAGAATTGTATCGCCGCTGACTTCATCAAGTCCCTGACTAAAGTATTAACTGATTCAAACTTCTCAGAATTACTAATCATATTAAATCACTGTGATTTCAAAAGTTGTTAGAAAAAATCAACGACGCTTGAAATTCGACACCAGATATCACACCAGACGTCAATCAAATCAAACGTAATTTCAGATTTATGTTTTGGACGCGCGATCGGCCATGGGCGTCCGCTCATATGGGCAAACCGGGCACTTGCCCCCCTGGAAATTTGCAGGTGAAACAAATAACATGTGAAGTAAAAAAAAAACTAATACTGTTTCGAGCCAGTGGCGTGGACTCGGGACTGGATTACCCATTAAGCACACTGAGCATGTACTTAGGGCAACAGGGAAGGGGGAGGCAACACAGAAATGGTTTACGGCACAAAATAAATCACTTTAAACTTGCAAAAATAATATTCGAAATGGTTTCTATG
>JAUELA010111278.1:0-17448 GCA_031471845.1 Boltenia villosa | reverse complement strand
GGGTTAGGGTAGGCTCAGGTAATAAATATATAGATAGGTGTAAATCTGGTGCGGCGGTAACTTGAACACACCCAAAACTTGATTACCAATTATTAATTATTTATTTATTGTTAGTTTTTATATTCCCAGAGAAACCTTTTGCAATCTCGTAATGTTTTTATTTTTGCAAAAATCTTGTTTCAGATCTACCTGGAGAGATTGTTAACGTACGCAGAGATTGTTCTTTGCCCAGCAAATTGGAAACGAATTGTCTTAGGTGAGTTGAAAACAGTGCAGTGGAGTCAGTGAATTAGTTTTCTGTCCCAAAGCTCCCAACATTTCCCAGTTAAACTTTTTCCACTACCATATTTGTATATATAAATAAAGATGGATATTCTTGGTTTGTTTATTGTATCTATGTATGTTATAATCCACATAGCCTATGCTACGAATTTTAAATTTTGCACTATTGTAGCTTATAAGCAGGGGTTGCAACAAATAGGGGAAGAACATACTATATTGAAAATGCATATGCTATATATGTGAAAATGGCTATATGACTATAGGCTATAAGTATATGCGTCCAATTTTGGGCAAAGTGTGTGCAATTGCTACCAACAGTGTAACCAACGGCAATGTACAAGGTTCTCCATGATATCTTTGTCTCCAAATGCGATATTACTTTTGTACGGGTACGAATATTAATCAAACTTTTCCAGGGGCATGGAAAGGTTGGGAACCTCTGGCTTATAGGGTGTAGCCTCTGGCAGTGGGTGAAAATCAGTTCTAGAAGACCCAAGTAGACATTTGGTATGTAGGTAGAGCACAGGGGATTACAAACAGTGACTTACGAACTTCCAAAACTTCAGGGTTGCATTGGTGGGGTTTGCTCCCAACCAAGACTACTAAAATTAGTTGAAATTGTGTGCTTATTCCATATTTAACGATCCTATATCACCAGTTGTAGCCAAGCACTTCTGCTAGCTGTATATAAAAACCTAAATGGTCGACACAGCAGTGCATTAAAAAAATGGGTATTAAAAATTAAATAAGACAAATCAAAAATTTTGCAATTTTTTTTTTAATTTTCAAATTTCCCAGCTCAATTTAAATATTCACCATATTCATTTTTCAAATAATAATCAAATCATACACAAAGCAAAACTGAGTGGAAAAACAGCATTAAATATTTAAAGTAAAATAACATCTGCGCTTTACAAAACCCCAATATCTGATCAGAACTGATCATCATCCAAAAAGATAGATTACTGAATCAACAGCGTCAGTCGTCTGACTTAATTAGACATTTGATATGGCCTTTTCAATAATTAAAACGTAAAGTGCTGGCTTTCCGGTGCATGCTAATTAATCTCTTCAACCTGCAGTGTGTTGGTTAGCAGGGATATGATCATTGCCATGAAACTGCCAACATGGCCTCCCAGCATTTATCCCGTTAACGTGTTGCCATGATCTAGAAATAAATTAACAAAATATGTCTGAATTGTAATTGAATTTTGCATATTATATGATTTTCTCACCTGTTAAATGGTCAACGGTTTATCTTAGCTGTTGAACATGTTGGTTAACCGTTCATAAAATTTTACCCAATTTAAACAATGCTACATTTAAAAACGCTCATGCGCATTACGTAATGATTAATTGTGACAGTAAAGTACTGCCCCTGCATGTCCCGAATCAACGCTAAATATCTTGGAAAGACAAAGTCGTCATTTCAGTACAAGTATTGCCCAATCATCAAGAGCAAATGCTGAACGTCGTGCAAAATTAACTTTGACGTTTAAAAATTGTTTTGTTTTTGTGAATTTAGAACAATACAATGGCAAGAAAATAATTTGGCCTGATCCGAAGCAGTATGCAAATATATATCACCCTTAAAATATCCACCATTAGAAGTATATAAATTAACGGTTGACTGGTAAGATTTTGTACCAGTTAACAGTTCATATAAATGGGAAAAATTAACAGCCCTACCTACTGTTCTGTTATTGGTTATGTAAACTAAATCCAAGCTATTGACTTCATTTGAAATCATACTGGCACCTGGTAGGAGCTGGCAATGATTGACAGCTGCCAGTGGATCGGGATGGCCAAACCGGGTTAGAAATCCGGAATACATCCGGAATATCTAGGTATTTCGAATTTAGGAATTCCGAATATTCAGAATTTTTTTTTTTGTAGCTATGTTCACGAGATGCTTTTGTTCACTTAAACTAAGAAATCGCTACAGCTATTACGCTAATCACGTGACATACACCTCTCGGGAAGAAAAAAAGGCTTGTTAAACACCCGCTGTTTTTGCAGCGTGTGGCTTGCAATTGAAGTTGTTTATATTAGAAATCACTACAGCTATTTCACTCATCACGTCATATGCTGCATCTCAGCAATGACGCGCAGCGGGATTCTTCGCCGGAAAATTGCGTAAACGCCGAAGACATAAAGACCTAGGTATGTTAGTACAGGCTACCCTAAATAAGTCAAAAAAATAAATTACTCTAAAAATTCATGATTCATGTGATGTTGTGATATATTGGCAAATGTAGAAAACACAATTTAAGAAAACATCCGGAATTCCATATCAGGAATACCTAACTATTCGGTTATGGACATCCCCACCAGTGGGTATGGGGAAATATTATGTAATCATGTAACATTATAATGTTAATTTATTATTGGAAAATGCAATAATTTTTTTGTTTGCAAAAGAGATTATTGCGGTTACCAGATGGTTGGCAATAAGCTTCAATCAATTTATTTACACATTTCTATTGTGTTGTAACAATCAGGTGAAAATATGTATTGATTGGTCACAATTGATTTAGAATTAGGAAAAGATTTGGTGCCTATTTTTGGATTATTACATCACAATTTAAAGCAAATAACTAACTTATTATTCATAATCTGATACTGTTGGTGTGGTTAGGATGAAAAGTCATTTTGAGAATCCATTGTATTGCGATTAAAATAGATGGGTCGGTGATAAACTAAAGTCTTGTCTTTTTACACTCTTCCAGCATTTTCTCAATATCCACATTAGGGTTCGACCGATATATAGGAACGGCCGATATTATCGACGATATTGACTGTTGAATTCTCCTATATCTTCGAATGAAAATCTTGAACGCTACTTGAATGATATAATCAATTAAGTAACAAGTACCAAACTATATATGAAATAACATTACTACATAACAACCTATAGGCTAACACATTGACTACAAAATACAAAAAAAATGAAAAATCCAAGGCATATCCGTAATCAGAACCATGATTATCGTTATCGTATCGGAACCAAAAAATCAATATCGGTCGATCCCTAGTCCACATGTACAAGTGTGGAATGTTTCAAGGCTTTAAAGATATTTTGGTAAATTGGCATTTTTTTGTATATTTTTGTCCATAGTCATGGCAAATTATCTGGCAATCTTAGACTGTACCTGTTATATAGTTAGGGTAGTGAAGGGGCGGGCAAACCCTACCCCTGCGCTGCATGAGGCCTGCGCGGTCTTTTTGTGCGGCCCGCGAACTTCCTCGCAAGTTTGAATGCCGTATTTTTCCAATTATAAGTCACAACTTATAATTATTTTTTCAATTTTTTGTACGACTTATATTCAAGCTGTCTTTCGTTTGTGGAACAAATAATACATTTGCATGAATAGCAATTGCGTTTTTGTGTGGAAATAACATTTAGTGAATTAAGTTTTTGTTGCGGAGAAAAAAGTTTGCCCACCTCTGGGGTAGTGCCTGCCCTACGTACTTGAAATACAGAATAATATTACCATCGTTGTATTTAGGGCTGTTAAATGGTCAGTGGTTGATCTTAGTTGTTGAACTCGTTAGTTAACCGTTCATAATTTAACCAATGCTACATTTAAAACACTATTGTGCATCCGTAATGATTTATTGTGACAGTAATGTACTACTGCTGCATGTTCCTAATCAACGATAAATATTTTGGTAAGACAAACTCGTCATTTCAGTATCAGTATTGTTCGATCATCAAGAGGAAATGATGATTGCACGCAAATATTCGCGTCGGACCAGGACAAAATTAACTTCAACGTTTAAAAATTATTTTGTTTCGTCAATTTAGAACAATACAATAAATAATTTGACTTGATTCCAAGTAGTATCCAAATAAATATCACAATTAAAGTATCCACTATTAAAAGTAGTAAAATTAACGGTTGACTGGTAAGATTTTGTACCAGTTAACCGTTTATAAAAATTAACAGCCCTAGTTGTAGTAATAATTATGTTCTAGTTTTCATGATCACATTCTTTCGCATAGTAACTTTATTCATATTTCACAGGAGCAATTCTTCTTGCTTCGAAAGTCTGGGATGACCAGGCAGTGTGGAATGTAGATTACTGTCAGATATTGAAGGATATCACTGTTGAAGATATGTAAGTTATATTATATTGCAAACTAACAAACATTAAATTTTTTAGATATAAAAAATAAAATGAATAAAAACTAAAATAAGGTCATCACTGTTTGCTCCCAAGACATGTGCGCTGACAATATAGTGCAAGTACTTAACCCTCGCAAAGAATAGTTTCATTAGGCGAACGAAAAATCTCTCGAAAATAGTTGTTCGAAGAGACGAAACAGGGGCAAGCTCGCTTTCTTTATAAAGGAAGTCATTTCAATTTAACCGTCCAGCAGAACACATGTAGGTAGTACATATTGGCCACTCGGATGTAGCATTCATTACTCTCGATTTAACATACACTAGAAAAAAAACACTCTCCGAAGGAACATTCGAAATTTGTGGACCACCAAATCAATCGTCCTACACTGAGACCCCTTGAATGAAGTCCATTGTCAACAACCCCAGTATCCCAACTTGTAGATTTCTCAACTTGAACTGAATAATACATTTACTCGCAGGAACGAACTTGAGCGTCAATTCCTTGAACTTCTTCAATTCAACATCAACGTACCAAGCAGCGTTTACGCAAAGTATTATTTCGACTTGAGGCAGCTCGCCGATCGCAACAATATGGTTTTCTCAGTTGATCAATTGAGTAAAGAAAGAGCTCTAAAGCTTGAGGTGAGTTTTTTATATTTTTAATTCTATCATATTTACCCTCTGATTCACGGGAAAGCTGTATCAGGCTTATACATGGATGTATGATTAGGGATGGCCAAACCGGGTTAGATATCCGGAGTACATCCGGAATAGCTAGGTATTCCGAATATCATTCTTCATCTATTTAAGAATTCCAAATAAAGACCTAGGTATGTTAGTACAGGCTACCCTAAATAAGTAGCATTTTTACTCTGGAAATTCATGATTCATGTGATGTTGTGATATATTGGCAAATGTAGAAAACTCACTTTAAGAAAACATCCAGAATTAATTATTCCGGAATACCTAACTATTCGGTTATGGCCATCCCTATGTATGATGCGAACATGCCAGGTTGCAACCATGCTGAATTTGGATGGAGTGGAAAAACCGTGACTAAGGTGACATGCAACCGCTCTGCACCCACGAGGAGTTCCTCATCCCCAGCCACTTGCTCACATCAAGGATCAGGGTGAACATGGCATGTTGAAGAAAGTGCAGTTCTGTTTGATAATCACAATATTAGAGTCTACTTGCAGCTGTTAATCAAGCATACCAATTTCTGTGCGATATCTAGATTTAATAATTGGATTCAAATTTTATTTGTCGAACCGGCTCCCCCCAAAAAATAGTCAGAGTTGGTAAAATATTTTCGTACTCTCCCAAAGTGACTCCGCCAACTTAGCATATTGAAGTGAATTGATCAAGCTTGAGATGCATCATGTAGGTGCAGTAGTATTGAATATTGCTGTGCATGTGGAGCTGGTATTCGAACCCTGAACCTCTCACTGGGCATTGATGACTAGCCAATGGTTTCACCCCCTTCAGTTGAAGAAAGTGAAGTTTCTGTTTGATAATAACAATAGTCTTGTTGCAGCTGCATACTAAGTTCTGTGTGATATCTAGGCATGGGCAATTTGCAATGTAATAATTGGATTCAAATTTTATTTGTCGGCTTACCAAAAATAGTCTGAGTTGGTAAAATAATATGTCATACTCTCCAAAAGTGACCCCGCAAACTCAGTTTCATATTTCACCCAAATTTGTCAGATTCGTTTATGAGTAGGTTTGTAATTTTAAAACAAAAGTAGTCAAATGTGGTTACAATCTAAATATAGACCCAAAATTACCGTTAGGACATCATACCAAAGTTAGGACATCATACCAGGGCTGTGGAGTCGGTACATAAAACTTCGACTCTGACTCCTTTATTCAATATAGTAAATAACTAATAAGTAATGCTGATCTGTCAACTGTGTCAAGTGCTGACATGATTTATCAGGCCTATACAACTACCTCAAGAGTTTAAACAAAATACAAAACTTGAGAAACAATGAGGTTAATTAATCTCAGTCTGAATTTTTAAAAATATTCAAGAATCATTCGGAACCAGTTCGAACGCTTCAAAAATATTATGAGTCGGAGTCGGTACATTTTTTTCCGACTTTGACTCCGACTCCTGTCAAATTTGCTCCGACTCCACAGCCCTGCATCATACTATAAAATTAATTTGCTGAATTTTCAAAAATTTTATTATTTTTCTCCAGGCAACTTCCAGAGTTTGCGAAGATAAATTCCGTTCTTCAATAAGAAGCAACCTGCGACGGACACAAAGCGCAGAAGTTTTAGCGACGAAACTTAATTCCAGCGTCATTATTTCTTAGCGACGACAAACTCTATGGAATCTCGACCAAAAAAAATCCACCCCACATAAATACCAGCGCCGAAAAGTGGCCCATGACCTATTACGGACCCCAAAAAGGGATGGGGTCCGTCGAAAAAATGTCCCAAATCTTCTGAACTCTGACTTGAGAGATCTAATTTGTATAATTCCAGCTCCCACGGGACCTGAAAACTTCTACCCATATTTGGCAGAGATTTGAACAAGGGTTAGACCATGTACCCCATCATGGAACCCTTGGTCCCTTATCATCACTCAGGCGTGTCCAAAAATGAATTAATCAATTATAATTAAGTGGACGATGCAGCTTCCATATGAATTAGGGAGGTGTGGACTGCATACCACTCCCTGTATTCCTCAGTCCTTGGGCTCTCATTCAATCTTAGCGACACAAAAAAATTGTTTGCTGTCTGCCATTGTGAAAATCATAAGAAATGTATGAATGATGAACATACAAATGTTTTCAATCTCCTTCAGGCATTTCAACCCCTAGGTCCCATCGACTTAGGGGTTCGTTCGTGTCGACCATTTCGGAAACTCCATGTATAGTACAAATCTCTATCTTCTCCTCATTATCAATATTGACCTTTATAGTAGTGCACGCAATGGAATAAAAAAATCAATTTAAACTCTGAACTATGAATTCCTACAAAGTTTTATATTCTAAACGACCAAATGTTGAACTTTCCCAAAAACTGTGGTTAATTTTCAACAGTATTTTTGTTGTTTTCCTATTTGCTGTTATGAAATGTGAACTATTCTATGTTGCACTTTGTGAAATGTCTTTATTCATAATTGTCTTTTTTTTTATTTCAACCGATCTCTTTGTAGTGAATTAAAAGGGGGGACTTGCTGCCAGGGCTGTGGAGTTGGTACATAAAACTTCGACTCCTCCATTTACAAACATCCGACTCGGACTCCGACTCCTTTATTCAATATAGTAAATAACTAATAAGTAATGCTGATCTGTCAACTGTGTCAAGTGCTGACATGATTTATCAGGCCTATACAATTGCAGCAAGCTCTAAGTTACAGGTTCAAATGTTGAAAATTAATCTCCGAATTTTAAAAATATTCAAGAATTATTCGGAACCAGTTCGAACTGTTCAAACATATTAGGAGTCTGAGTCGGTACATTTTTTCCCGACTTCGACTCCTTTCAAATTTGCTTCGACTCTACGACTCCGACTCCACAGCCCTGCTTACTGTAAAGTTCTTCATATGAGCTGAATATTCCTAGTTAAAATTTAAACAATAGTAAATGACTCGTATCTAATAACTTACCTGGGGACAAAGACATGCTCTGACCTTCGACATTGTGCCCCGCCACCACCTCTTTTTGGCCCCCGAACTCACCCTTACTGTATTTCACATTATGGGGTAACACAATATGTATTATATAGCTTATCATGTTTCAAATTAATCTTTCCTATAGAAAATTTATATCACTTAGTCTTCCCCTCACAAATTCTTCTTTTCATATTCCATTTATTGAATTATTGTTCATTTGTAATTTTACAACAAATTTTTACAGCTCCTAACTTCGCCGCTTTATTAGGCAAGTTTATGGACAACCCTTTAGGTTTATTGCCTTCAGTATAACCCCAGAATCAAACAATTCTTTCCAATTTTCGCTGAAAAAATTGTTATGAATGAAGAGAAGTAGAAGAAGACCTTAGAAATTTATAATTAATTTCGCTCTTCACAAATTTTGACCAAATAGTGCATCTTAAACACCCTGGATTAAAAAAATTGGTTTCTCTTTCTTAAAATTAGTCTAATATTAAGGTTTATAGGTAGTTTCTCAAAAAGTAATTAGAATTTATAAATTTATTAGGAATTTTAATTTCTTGAATAAAGTTCTGAATTTGTAGTTAGTGTTTTGGTGCTACCTTTAACTTCTTGATTGTTCTTATATTTTTATTGAAATTTTTATCTTCAAATAATACATTGAATATTTCTATTGGTATTCGTGATTTAACTTTTTTTTCTTCCAATTTTTGGCTTGAGAAATTTTTTGAAGAAATGTAGGACTCTTGTAAAAAGATTTTGAATACTAGAAGTAAATTCCATAAAATAGACATTGTCATTGAGGAGCTAAATAGTCAATTTTGAACAGCTGAAAATTCAAATTCAATAAAAATAATATTGATTGAAAAGTCAAAAATATTCAATTCTTCAATGGGAAATAATTCCCCCATTTAACCCCCTCCCCGACCCAATAACAGCAACTATTGCACCCCCTAAATGAGAAAGTCCATGATTTAATGATTTAATTTTTTTTTGGCTTGACAACTTGGAAAATTTTTGAAGAAGCATAGGACTCTTGTAAAATGATTTTGAATACTAAAAGTAAAACCAATAAATCAGACATTTCTATCGATAAACTAAATAGTCAGCTGAAGATTCAAATTCAATGGAAAAATATTCAATACTTCAGTGTGAAATAATTCCCTCATTTCTCCAATCAGCCCCCCTTTTATAACCCCTACTTGAGAAAGTCCATATTAATAATGCTTTGACCTCGATGGGAGAGCATTAGCCTTACACAGACATGTGTAATGTTTTTTTTTTACTTCTACTGCCTTTCCACTAATTACCTGCAATGAATGTTAAGATAAATTATAAATTGAAGCATAATTTTAAATTTAGTTGCAAAATTTCTTTCATCTTGTGTGTGTATCTCTATAAATCTTTGATTTTATTGCGCATTTTTAATTTAATCTACGATTTGTGGTCTATTTTTTTCCTAGATGATTCTTACAATACATAATACCATAGTGAAATTCATTTTTTCTCGTTTAATTAAAATAAATTCAGATCTTGAGCCCCCAAAGTGGGTAATATAAACCCCTAGGGATCAATTGAATTGTGCAAGGCGTTGGTAGAGGGGCTACAACATTTGGAGGTCGAAAAAGCTTGAATAGTTTATTTTAGTTGAATGAGGAAGACAGGGAAATATCAGAATAAAAAAATGATTTGAAATATCACATAGGTAAAAGTGCAGTTTGATGATAAAGATGATTCCTGTAAAAAAGTTATTCATTTTTTCTGAAATAATTTGTCGTATGTCTATTGGCTGTCCAGTGGCCGACCAGGTAAAACCGTCGGCTGGTCATATATGCTCACTCAGAGGTTCTGGGTTCGAATGTCGGCTTCAACTGCACAGATTTATTCAGCACCTGCACGATGTTGCACGCTTGTTGATCACCTCACTTTACTATATGCTGTGTTCACCCTTGACGTGAGTAAGTGACTGGGGACGTTGAACTCCTCGCCGGCACAGACCGGTTTCACGTGACCTTGGTCGCGGCTTTCCTCCGCTATCTAAGTTCAGCATGCTCGCAAGTCGGCATGGTCGCTTCATGCGTCCATGTATTAGCCCGCTACGGCTTTGCGGTAAATATGATACTTTAATCAATATTTACCCTCGAATTAACCGGAAAGCCGCATCGGGCTTATCATGCCGGCTTGCGTGCATGCTGAACTTGGATAGCTCTACACCGGCGAGGAGTTCAGTGTCCCCAGTCACTTACTCCCATCAGTATGAACGCAACACATTGAAGTGAAGTGATCAATCGTGGTGCAGGTGCTGTTATACCTGGGAAATCTGTGCAGACGAAGCCGGGACTCAAATCCTGAACCTCTCAATGAGCATCGATGACCAGCCAAAGGATTTCCATAACCAATACTGAATATATAGTTTTTCAATACAAAATACTATTGTATCACATCGCATTCCCAACACGTCGTCTCTGCTATTCATTCATTAAATAATTATGACATCACAATTTGTTTTTCATACACGAAAAAAATAAAGAAACCGCGCTTCTTCATAAGTTCTCTAAGCAACCGCTTAAAGTAATAAGTGCCGAAACTTTGAGGGTGTTGGGAGGAGAAAAAGGGGCCTTGAGGTGCCGTCATTATAGGAAAGTTAAGACTGTCTACTCTAACCTATAAAATAACAGAAGTCGAGTAGATTTAAATTCTGACATTATATATTTCAACATTTGAATCAAAGGAACAAAAGAAATAACATATAGAAAGCCACATCTTTAAACATTGCAAATATCATTTATATTGCACGTTACATATTAAAAACAAACAGTAAACTTATGCTAAGCACTCTTGTGAATGCCCCGGGTTAAAAAGACGTTCAATAACGTATCAACTCCAGAGATCAGGATTTCCACTCATGAAATATATATATAACACAATTCTCTTGAAAAAAATAGAATGGCTTAAAAACGAACCTTACGAACAGAGCCTCATTTAACTGAACACTTCATCTTTTGAAATATGCAAAAAATCATGGATATTGCAATTCATAACTTATTGTCTGAAGCTTTATAAACTCAGATTTCACACAATTTCGAAATTATCAGCACAGACAAGCTTTGAAATCTCCGAAGCTGGGTTCAAAAACCCGGCATTGGAAAATTCTGGAGATTCAAGTGAATTATTCAAATAAAAATCTCGGGACAAATTTAAAATCGTCATAAAGTTGTTTTTCTTATCGACATCTTGAAAAATCAAATAAAATGAAATGTACCCACAAACGAGGGGATATGGTAGGTTCGACGTCATGATATGGGTGACGTCATAATTTTGTGTGTAAGTGTGCCAAACTCATAGGTATATACATTTCATTGAATCCAATTTACAAAAAATCCATGATAAATAATATATTTTTATATACAGTGCTTCGAAATATGTGGATGTGTATACGTTATACATGCAGGGAAGTGAATTCCAGATTTCATTTGAATCAAAGTTTTTTCATTTGAAAATAACCAAATACTATAAACTGTTGAATATAATATTATAAGACATTCCCTTGTTGGGACGCTGCAAAATGTTTTCTTAAATGATATTATGAAGCTTCTTCAGATGAAGAATATTAAACTCAACCAACAAGAATTTATAGTCTGTGATCTAGCGAAAGTTTCGTTAAAAACCTCGCCACGGGTCAACCATTGAATTGTAGAATACAAAAGCGAAGTACCATTTTACACACGATATCTTAAATATTTGACGAAAAATAAACTCAGAGACTAACTCCAAGTGATTGCAGCGGAGAAATATTCCTATGAACTGAGATACTTCCAAATTAACCAATATGAGGACGAGGATGGATGCAAGGCTTAAGATAGGAATCTCAAAATTCGTCAAAATTAGCCTGAGGGATACCAAGTTAGCCCACAGTTGTTAGAGGTCGACATGACTCCGGTTAGCGGAGTAAAATCTGGCCGGATTCGGTATATTTGAACAAGATCAAATTGGAATTCGAGTCAACCAAATAGGTTCTAACAGGATCAAGAGGTCGGAAAAATTGAAAGTCATTACAAGGTTCTAATTGTATTAGGAAAAGGAGTGAAATTCAGATTCAGAGTCTTAAATTGCGAGCTGGATCAGGAGCAGGATTGGTCATCGAGTTAGCTACCGCCCAGCTAGGCGAATGATATCCTGTTGAAGGATATCGCGATACCGAGTCTGTTAGATTTGAACTCGGACTTTCACGGTCCAAGGCCTTGTTTCCAACCGCTAGACCACCGTGACGCCCTCAGTAAACCTCCTATAGTTGTTGACCCAATACTGCCTCTAGTGTCCTATATAATTATGATACAAGTTAATTCTTCCTATTAATTTCTTCTGATGGCCGGTAGCAGGGGCGGTGGAGGGGCTAGCCCCTGGAGCCACCCCGGCTCTGCCGCCACTGGCCGGTAGCATTATGAGGTAATTGTTCTAAGGATATAGTCTTAAACCTCTCATAGAATTTACTCCATCTCTCAATCCGAAGTTGGTAGGTGTTCCATATTTGAACGAAACTCCTTTTCGATTCGAAATTTCGAATAAAATTCGATCCATCCTATAAGACCAATCCAGAATTCGTCTGTGACGTTGTTCTGCTGTCTGGTCTCTTAGTTTCATCGGAGACGCAGAAACTGCATTTCAATTTCATCAGGAACTTCATTGTTTCCTTCCTCATTTTACTGTTCGATTCAAAGAAAAGGACAGTTTATTTTTGCTCCTATTTTCTAGTGTCTTTTCAAACCAACTTTAAATTTAAATGGGGTTGGGTGTGGGGGAAAGGGTTCACTCTACCTGGATATATATTATGACGTCGATGAGGAAGATAATTTTTTAAAATTTTAGTAAAGATGACGATACCGAGTTGGCTCCCTTGTTCGTGTGATTGAATTATCGAACCGCTAGATGTCTCTCCTGAGCAAAGAACATTGTGTGGTTTCCAAAGTTTCATTACTAAAGGGGCCCCAGGTGGTCCATTGTTCTAATTGTCACATATACTCAGACATTTGAGCAGCGTTGACTCAATAGCAATTCTATATTTGTGTGTGAAACTGTGTGTGAAGGAGTGGTGCAAGGAAGTACAAAGACGCCTAAACCATACAATATGTGCCCAAAAGGTAAATAAAAAGTAGCCAATGTACTCACGTTGATGCCAAGTTATAAAATATTGGATTCAAGCATTCTGACAACCTCAAGCACATGTATTGAACTGTTCCAAACAGCCAGTCTCTCTTCCAAGTTGCGTAAGTTGCATCTTTCTCGATCATTGTGTCGAATTCATAAACTGTGAATAATATATTTGTTTTATTCTTCAATAAAATAAGGGCCTTAATCATAAATTGGGAGGACGTCATCACAACTCCCCTCCCCACCCTCTGGGAATCGACGCCCTGGCTCCACCAGTTCTAGTGCCCCTGGCAGACATGAGACGGAAAAAATATAGCTATACTGCTTCATGTCAATATTTTTTACTTTTGTGATTCATCACGTAAAATAATGCAAACGACATGAAGTCTAGGTAACTGAGAAATTACATAAAATTGGAAGTGGAGGGTGATAATAAAAAAAGTTATGTCCCTTTCACACTACGGTAGATCTACGGCAGAATGGCCGGAGAATTGCCTATTTACAAAGTAAAACAATGCAAATGCTCATTTGTAAATAAGCACGAAGTTAGTTCTACTTTGCAAACAAGCCATTTTTCGGCAATTCTACCGTAGTGTGAAAGGACATTTTACGGGCATTTCAAATAAGCACGACGGCAGTTCTAATTTGAAAATCAGCATTTGCGAAGTTATACTTTGTAAGTAAGCCACTCTTTGTCGATTGAACCGTAGTGTGAAAGAGGCATTAATGATAACTAGGAAAAAATTGTTGCCCCATTCACTTGATACACTCAATAAAATAGTTATTCTAGGGCTTCTCACAACTATAAGGTCCTGGGTATTACATGTTAACAAGGGAAATTCTTGCAAATACCTGTGAATGGAATGTATCCGAGCATAAAGGATCCAACAATCAGTAACAGTTGTGCGATCGCTTGCATTTCTTTACTCTTTTTACTCCTTTTCTGTCTTCTGACCATGACAACAATGATTATGATGGAAACGACAGTTATCAGGAAAAGAGGGAAGTAAAAGAAGATCGGATAGGCGTATTTTATGTACAAGGAGTATTGTTTCAACCTGGAAGACAAATACAAAAATTCATCACCGCGAGATGTCAGTAGAGCATCATATTTTCTCTTGACAGACAAATGATTGGTAACATCTCTGTTTTCAAAAAATATCTTTCGATAGAGTTTCCATAATGAATAGCTAGGAATATCAATTGGCGAGACGTGATAGTAACTCAAAGATGAATGAGAAAGTGTATGACGTAATCAATGACGTAATGATATTGAATTTTATGGGAATATGCTCTTTTTTCAAAATCAGCCATGCCAACTCCAGCTTTATATCACTTACGTTTCTTCGTTCTGGGTGCATTCTGGCCACCTTGAAGTCGGCTTGGACGTGTCACTTCTATCTCTTTTCTTTGCTCCGCTAAAGATGAAGAATGGTATGAAACCACACAAGAACGCAATGATCCAAATGACTGAGATCCATATCTGTTTCGGAAAAGTAAAATGATTAGTGCGAACGCATTGAAATAATTCAATGACGTGGGGAAATGTAGATATAATATCCACTGGATGGTGCTAAAGTCGCGCTAAATTAGGTCCATTTCGGTTATTGGCAATCATTAACTCTGACGCAACAGGAATATTTCAGTCAATGGGGTTTATTCGAGACTGTAAGAGATCCGGTTTTCAACTTTTGGAGGATCTTTTGTGGTTGATATTTCCTGTACACACACAAGCGCAAAGCGCATTTCTTCGAAAAACAATTCTCTTAGTTTGGCACTTTTGAGTAAGGTACAATTGCTCTGCCAAAGTATCAGACACTATAATAACCTTATTAGTTGAAAACCTCCAAATGAACACAAAGAGAGCTCGGTTTTATGCGTTCTATGAAGATGTAAGTTGTTTTGGTGATCTTCTAGTGTTGCGGCTCTCATCCTGCTCATTGCAATAAGCACTCAACCGTGGATTAATTTTTTAATGAAAAAAGATCGCCAGGTGCTAAAATTTGAAAAATATTATTCCCTGACCTTTAACTCTGTTCCTAACCTTAACCCTAGCCCTAACCCCAGACTCCATTCCATAACCGTGAAGCACTGATCCGTGATATGACGTTGGAGTTGCGGGTGCAACGTCTGTACTTATGAGCCGTAATAGTGGAGTTTTAAACCGTGGGTTTTTTAACCTTACTATTACAGAAGTAATTCATTTTAACCAGATCTCGTTGATTATTGCGAATAAAATATTTATTACCTTTGCGTGCCAGGCCTTTATCTTACTGAAGAAAATTGGCTTCCACACTGAGAGAAGTCGAAGAATGCCGAAACTGACGATATGCAATGCTGTGACATATGATGTCCAAACATCAGCTCCCCAGTAAAACTAAAAATTAACAAAAAGTTACAGCTCCACAGCGCTATCTCGCGGTTAGAATTTTGAAAACATAATTGAGCGTATTTCAATACTCACGGCGCAAAAGAAGTTTGGAATTCCCCAATCATCAAATCCCCAGGTTCTTCGGTGAAGATTTAACCAACTTATACAAGCAGAGAATAAATCAGATACGCAGAGACTGAGGATGAACTGGTTGAAGACGGTGCTGGATTAAAATATAAAAACAGATTAAATTATCTAAGTTGCTGACACCTCTGTGTGACGAATCCCGGACATTTAGCCAATGGACGCATAGCCAACGGACATTTAGGCAACATTTTTCATTAGAATTTTATTTTTTCAATTTTTTTTTTCTTCAAAATTTGAACCTAACCATCCTAGCTACCACTACAACTACCTTAACCCCCAATCCTAATGCTAACCCTAATCTTAACCCAAACCCTAATCCTAACCCTAACCCTTAACCCATACCCAAACTCTTACCCTGAAGCCTAACTCTAACCCTAAGATATAATTTTCGAATTTATTGGGAAAAAATTATTCGATAAAAAAGGTTGGCTAAATGTCCACCCCTGCAAATATTGGCTAAACGTCCGTTGGCTAAATGTACATTGGCTAAACGTCCATTGGCTAAATGTCCGTTGGCTAAATGTCCGGATACCCTGTGAATTATTGCGCACTATTGCACACTATTTTTTATTTTTTTTATTTGTGTTTTCGGAATGGAGATTACTAAATATGTTAAATGGCGGACTGTTTTGCCACCGTCTTTTAACCCCCAAACTTTTATCGAAAAATAAAATCTGTTAATTTACAAAACAAGTAATGTAGGTTAGGGTTGAGGTTAGGCACCATATACGAGCTAGCTTTGAGGTTGGATTAGAGATAGGGTTGAGTTTTGTCTAAGCATCAGTCAAGGTTAGACTTAGAATTCGGTTAGGGTCAGGGCTATGATTATAAGGGGATTGTTTGGGGCTAAAATAGTATTAGGGTTCTTGTCCAAGCGACCAGTGTTAAATCCGCTAGGATGCGATACTTACCCAACTCATCAATGGATAGAAGTTTTAAATTCGTGCCTCGAGCATATCATAGAAGACGACTTACTTTAATTTATCTGATCTTGAAATAACCAGTATAGTCAGTAGATTGGCTGCGAATCCAAAGACCAGGAAAAAGAGGAGAATCGTTGCCACGGCAACTACAGTGGCGTCATCAAACGGCAATTTTATTGAAACAGTCGAATTCAACGTTGTAGTTAACCTGAAACAACAAGTGACGTCATATATTACATTTATATATTCTTCAAAATCCATGCATTTTAAGCACGATTTTTTTACATCTAGTCTCAGCGATCACAGAGCGGTAAAATGTTACCCATGGGGTCGGCGTGATAACCATTTTTACCATACAAGGGCCTCTGGAATAGAGGTGGGGGGGCAAAAAGTTTCTATCATTATTTAGAGAAAAAAATTCGAGAAAAAATTTCTTGTATTTAATATTCAGTGCTAACTAGGGATGGGCCCTTCGAATCGAAGCTTCGAATCCGATTCGAATCGTCTTTGATTCGAATAGGAAAATGTGATTCGACGATTCGAAAAATTATTTTTTTTCAATTTTGATTTTTGTTTTTGTTTTACTAGTAAATTTTCCATATATGATGTTGCACCAAAACCAAAAATACTTTTTAGTTCCATCTACTATAATACTAAAACTCAAAAATTGCTTGTTTGATTGATTGCTTGATTGATTGATTGTTTGTCTGTTTTTGAATACAGCAAAAACGGCGCACGTTAGCCCCATATAGTAATCGTATGAAATACGTAAAATCACAATGCGAACAGAATAAAACAAGTTTCATGAAAATCGAA
>JAUELA010111167.1:0-17450 GCA_031471845.1 Boltenia villosa | reverse complement strand
AAGAAAATGTTTTCCCTTTTCACCAGTTAATGCAGATCCTTAGAACTTACTTGAACTCGTCTCTACATAGTTTGATCTACTACCCTCGCTCTCTTTTTCATCATAGATAGAGTGAACTTCAAAATGATATTTTGTTCCGCTCCGGAGATATTTGAAAGTAACATTGTTGCCAGGAAACACCTTAGTTTTTTGTCTTCCACTTTCAGGAATTGCCACAACTTTATACCGATCCGGAGATTTTTCAATCGGCAGGTCGAAGTTCAAATTTACTGACCGTGTTGGATCCTGCTGAGATATTTCAGCTTTCACATTTCTTGGAGCTAATTGACCACCTGTAAAATATATTTATTAATTTCTAGTGAAAAACGCATTTTGAAATTCGCGTGGAATACTGCTCGATATAATAAACTATCGACATTTCAATAAATGTTTTAAAGCATATATAATAAACGTACCAATCAACTGAGCTTTCCATTCTGACTCTGATTTCAAATCTCCTTCATAGCGAGCGACCACTTTGATCATGCACGTTTTACCAATACATAGATCTTCAGTCATTTCAACTGTACACGTGCATCCATTATCTTCGTCGGTAACCGTACTTTCCTTACTCTGGACAAGATTTTTTGTCAGGTACTCATCTTTTATGATCATTTGGTATTTCTTCGCCCCATGGACAGGAGACCATGAGAAGGTAACGACTCCATTACTCCATGTGCAGTCATTGATTTCAGTCACAGCAGGTACTGTTGAACAGGAATACGCAGTTAATCAAGGAATCATATTATCCAACATTTTATCCATTATCTCAAGAAATCTTGTATTACCTGTATGAAATTGATACTCCGTCGTTGCCTGGCCCGATTCATCTGTGTCTTTGTCCTCATATTTAGTTGTAAGCGCTACGGTGAAGGTATGACCTAGGCTCAATTCAGCAATTCTTATTTTCGTGGTTGTTGGATCGAAATCATAATTGAACGCGCTTCCGCCCAAATATTCCTTGATCTTTGATAAACTTGTCCAGTTAACTTTCTTTTTCACGTCCACATTGTAACCTAAAACCGTGTAATTTTCTCCCAAATCCGCAGGACTCCATGATAGATCAGCGGTTTGTGACGATCCTTTATCATTTTTAAATGAATGTGTGATGTATGCCACTTTTCCTTAATAACAATTATATTTGAATTTGAACTTATCCTCGCATGACAACGCATCATGTAAATAACAAATTTACAAACCAAAATCGCTTGAAAACTCAACAACAGGCTTTATCCCTGAAAATATGTAACTGAGCATAACATACAGATAGACTGATTAAGAATTGATATGAAAAAAATGAATTTAAACGATTAGTTCTTTATATTTAGAACTTAGATATATTTTCAATTGAAATGTCTTACTTATATCAGTTTTAACTTCACTTGATGGACATCTTCTATCCAGATAGTTGTCAAACACAGCTTTGATTTCACACCAGTAGGTCGTGTCAGTTTTGAGATCCTTAAACGTAATTTTGGTCTCGATTTGTTCCTTCGACAAACATGATGCACCATTCTTTCCATTGAATAACTTCACCTTGTATTTGTTTGTTGGCATTTGAGGCGAATCCCAAGTTGCAATTAATTCTCTTCGAGGGTTTTCGGGAGATTTAATCAATTTGACATTGGTTGGAACATACTCGCCACCTATTCATTTGAAGAGTTAAAATACGATTGTATCAAAAAGGTATAAACAAGATAAAATGATTCCCGACGTTTGGGGAAGTGAAACTATTTAGATCGAATTCTGGAATTGAATAGGCCTTTTTTAATCGTCAGCTCATAATAAAAATTAATAAACCTTTTGAATAACCCCAATATATATGTTCGTGTGAATCACAACATAGTATACCTGAAATATTAGAGTAACTATGGAAATATTAATGTAAGATACCTATCAGTGTTTCCGTAGAATGTTGACTCGATTCGCCATTGCTCCCAAATGCTTTCACAGCGAACTGACGTGTTTGACCGTACGAGCAAGATTTGGTCATTTTGAACTCGAGGCATGTTTCTCCTGATTTTAGTTTCTTCGAAATACCCGTTTCCTTTGCTCCATCTTTCACTTCTAACTTGTACGAAGTTGCTCCCTTTGCCTTCTGCCATGAAACTTTGATCGAATCACGTGCCCAAGCAACCTCTATGTTGGAAGGTTTTTCCACGCCTAAAAGAGCATTTAACATTCAAGGTTAGGCTATATGGTTACCTATAAACGATTAAATAATTTCAAGATATAGAGGTGTGGGATATCGATTTGATGCAATAATTCATTTATATATTTTACCTGTGTTAATTAATTTTTTGCTGGAAACTTCATATTCTTGAAGACTATCGAGGTCCTTATAAGTACATCTAATGCAAAAATCGTAAGATTCCCCCCAATAAAGTTCCGTTGGACATGCGCTGCATTGATCATCCATCAGCTCAAGCTCTTGCTTCTCCCCACCTCTCATAATGGATGCTTCACAATTAATTAATGATAAATTGTCCTTCTCGCCCCCAAGTTCAGCAAATTTCCAAGAAAATTTACTTTTTATTGAACCATTGTAAATCGCTGCACAATTTAAAATCTCAGGTTTACCTGTTAAATTGAATGTGAAATGCCATCACTTGATTTCGTAAAATACAATGGTATATTACAAAGTATAAAATATTGGAAATTATTTCCAATGATGAAGTGGTATGCAAATAGAGATCTAAATATAAAATTTGATGTCGAAGAAAGTGTAATGGTATTCATACTTTTTGCTTAAGACTCCAAAATATTGACACCTTCCAAAATTTCATTAACTAACATTACACAGTCATAATGAAGGGCGACATTTTTATGGTTGCTAAAACTATGGAGTAGCCAATTAAATATGTAGGCTCAACCTAATTATCATCGGTCATGCTATTTTGTTTTTGATATTTCAAAAGCTAGAAATGTTAACAATTACCTGATTCAGTGATGTCAAATTTTTCATCTCGGTTGGCTGAAAAATAATGTAACAAAGATGGCGTAAATGCCGTTCTTATCAACTTAATATTATTCATACCTTGTTTTCATATTAATCCAGTAGTTAGAATCAAAATATTACATATACCTTGATTTGTGGTGAATGAAGATGACACTGGAACGCTTTGGACATCGCGAAATTTCGCTATTATCCAAATGTGGTATTTCTTATCTGATTGTAAGCGACCAAATTCAGTAGATGTATGTGTGATTGTCTCATGTTTCTCATATGCTATTTCTTTAGCATATTCATCGTGGGACAAGTAAACATCGTAGCATTCCAACCCTTCTGTATGACCAGGTGCCAACCATGTTATCACGATATTTCGTGGGTTTTCAGGATCTGTGAATGACTCTACATTTCGTGGCTGGAATTTAGCTGAAAAGCAAAGTTAGGATCAAGAGGAAAATAACGAAAAGAGGGATAGTTTAATCGAAATGAACTTACGATTGAAATTTCCTTTCGTGGTTGTAAAGTCATCGGAAGTGACATATTCGTTTTTTTGGTCTCCGTAAATTGCTGCAACTTTGCAACAGTACGTAGTTTCTGCTTTCAAATTATTGGCAGTATATTCGTTGTTTGGGGTTAGTGCTGTTAGGATCTCGTCACCTCCTTTTTCATTTACCATTACTTCATATTTCAGTGGCTTCTTCATTGCTTGAGTCCAGTATATATCTATTGCATTGTGTGAGTTAACTGGATTTTGAACGACTTTTAAATCCATTGGAATGCGGTCACCTGAGTCGAAGAAATTGAAATATGAATAGAAACATGCTTCAAAGTAGGTCTTTATACGAAACAAATTAATTTCATTAAATATAACCATGACATATAGCCTACTATGCTAAAATATTATTAAAGGGGTCAATTCCAGGTTAATAAAATTTTGCAAATTAAAATACCTTACCCTTTGATAATATTACACTTATCCCCAAAATGTTAACAATTTTACGAACATAAACGTTCTCTTTCATCACCAGGGACAGTATTAAAACACCACCAAATCCTTACCGAATACGCTTAAATGGTACCAGCAGATGTCGCCAATGAACTATACATACATCTTTACGTTATATAAACTTTTTTTCGACCCCTATGTCCGAATATGAGCAAAAATTTCAGGTTTTGCATTCAAATGTATGGTTTTGCGGTCAACGAAATATTATACAATTATAATACGTATAGTCATTACATTAGTGTATAAAATAAATATTGTAATGGTATCTTTTCTTACCTTGAGCGGCTTTAACATATTATGATCCTTTTCTTAGATACATATTTCCACTACCTCGAGAAAATTTGAATTTGTTGCGCTGATTGATAACTTCTGGACACAAAAATAACAAAATTAATGAAAACCCGAACCAGGGGTTAAACTAGGGTGAATAAACGTTGAAATAAGCCCGCGTACTATGGTACGCGACGATGAAACAAAGATCAATTGGTAAAATCCTGTCAATTACACGCGCAAATGTATATTTACTAATGCAAAGATGGCATGAAAGAGGTTCCAAGTGAAAAATGTTGCTGAAATTGATCAATGGAAGAGTAGGATTCAACTTGTGAGTTGCATACCGTAGTTTTAATAGTGAGGAGAATGCACAATTACTCATAGCTTGGAATCGAACATTTTTACATGCTTCAAATTGGAACAATATTATTTTGCTATAAAATATGCAATTACATTACGGAAATTTATACTTATTGATGCAAAAATAGGAGTCAACAACAAGAAATTCCGATAATTACAGTTTATTTTTGAACAATATCACTATAATCACCAATGTTTCTCAGTAAATTCTTTACGCGGTCCTATTATAGAAAAGATAAATAAATATTCAACAGTTTTTGAGTATTGACGCACCTGTTCCAGTATAAACTTCTCTAAAAACAGGATTTTTTTCTCAATTTTTCCCACGCCTTGCGAACGGAACCACGAAAACGCGAAAAACTACGCGAAAACGCGAAAACTGCCTCCAAGTTTGACCGCCGCTCTCGTTATTTCATTTTTGAATAAGGTGGCGCGCTTTCCAACTGTGAAGCCACCGTTATTCCTAGAAAGTTTTGGATGTATATTCGAAAGTGTGGTAAGTAAAAAGTTGAGTTACTTTATTTCGTTCATTTTGATCCCTTATCGCACATCAAAGCTTTTTTTTCCGGTGGTGGAACTGAAATTTAGGTGCATCTTACATCGATCGATGGCGTCTTAGAATCGACGTAATAAGGTACTTACTTACTTATATGCTGACAACTAGCAGGAATAGGCTGTTTCCGCCGGTGATAATGCTTCATTACCTATGCTACATGCAATACCATTTGTGATTAGTAGTATTTATCATATAGTATTGGACGGTTATTTAATTTTACTGATTTATGAATTCACACGGCATGTTTGTGAAACTAATTGATCACAACTTTGTTTAAAACGACAAAATAACAAGTCTCGGTGCTGATTTTGAGGGACATTGAATTATGGTACGAATCTTTATGACGCATGAATCTGGTAGCCAATCACAATTGCAATTGAGTTTTCTTTACTATTAATAATGCTTTTGTAGTTCGTGTGAAACGTAATAAAAGATGTCAAAGTTAAAAAACCAAAAGGGAAGATTGTGGCAATGAGAGAAAGATTTATTTTAATCACGAAAGTCCGTTATGTTTCAGTCATGCTAGCTACATCATTAGTTTCATTTATTCGAAGTTCCTATTAAAACAAACAAAAAACGCGTGAGTTTACCGCGTACGTGTATTTTAGCCTTTACGAGGTTCAATTACTTAATGCATATCTTGGAATCTATCAATTCATATTGCTAAAATTCAACTAAGCATTACCCTCCTCCCATATGCACCCATAGATAGCAAAGTTTTTGGAATTCATAAGTTTACTGTTCGTTATTCCCTATGCTTAATATACGGACCAAATTTGAAGATTTTACACTTTTACCTCCGTTATCACAACTCTAAAAACGAAAATTATTGCAGTATCCTTACTTAAAATTCATATTTACCCCATAACACGATATAAAACTATCTGAGTTATGTTCCAATATGAAAAATTCGTACATACCCCCGATTTTGACCCCTTAAATGATAAAATATATGAAATTGTATTTCAATATTCATATCCTACCAGCTTGCCCAATTTCAACTCTCAGCTTGTGTGGAAATGCAAAGATACAATAAAAAATTAATATCTATCCTCTTTTATATTGATATATATATGATCGAAATAATTGAGTTTGCGTGGGGAGCCATCAATACCATTCAATAACATTTGTGATTATCAGTATATTGTATTGGACGGGTATTTTAACATAAAATTTCAAAATCAAATTAGGTCTTCTCTACCAATGAATTTATCTGATTTATGAATTCACACGACATGTTTGTATAACTAATTGATCACAAGTTTGTTTGAAACGACAAAATGTCTCAACCCCTCAATGGCATCTCACAAATGGAGAGACGTGATCGGTGCTGATTTTGAGGGATATTGAATTATGGTACGAATCTTCATGACGCATGAATCTGGTAGCCAATCACAATTCCAATTAAGTTCTTATTATTCATACTGCCTTTGTAGTTCGTGTGAAACGTAATAAAGGGTGTTGAAGTTTAAAAACCAAAAGGGAATATCGTGGCAATGAGAGAAAGATTTATTTCAATTACAATACTCTTACGAGGTTCAATTACTTAATGAATATCTTGGAATATATCGATTCATATTGCTAAAATGCAACTAAATATATACCCTCCTCCCATATGCAACCCTAGATAGCAACGTTTTTGGAATTCATAATATCCCTATGCTCAATATACCGACTAACTTTGAAGATTTCACCCTTTTACCTTCTTTTTTACCCCTAATTTTGACAGCATTGACTTTAAACTCTAAAAACGAAAAATATTCGAGTATCCTTACTCAAAATTCATGGTTACCCCATAACACAATTTAAAACTTTTGAGTTATGTTCTAATATGAAACAAACGTATATACCCCTATTTTGACCCCTTAAATGAGAAAATATATGAAATTGTATATCAATATTCACATCCTACCAGCTTGCCCGATTTCAACTTTCAGCTTATGTGGAAATACAAAGATACAATAAAAAAAAAGAATATTTATCCTCTTTTATATTGATATATATATGATCGAAATTAAAGAGTTTGCACAATTACAAACGTATAACTTGGAGCAAAAGTAATAATAAAAGTAAGAGATCTGTGACTTCGAAGTAAGAACAAACGAGGCAGGGTGAATAACGATCTAATAATAAGTTTGGTGAGAAAACAACTCGATAAACTAATAAAGTCATCGAATCGTAAAAGTGAATGTTAAATCAAAATACACAAGCCATTTTCATGGCAACTATGGAAGTCTCCAGATTTATTACCAACACAGGCAAAATCGTCCGATGTACAAAAGAGTTCGTTAGTGAGTTCTTATAATGACTTATAATGTCTACTCACTCATAGAGCTCTCACGAGGTTCAATTACACAAACAATATCTTGGAGTCTATCAATTCAAACTACGCATTCGACAAGTATCTTGATAACTTCTGTATTTTTTTACCTGGCGATCAGTGCAGCCCATGCCTGTCAACTTATACGATTTTCACGTATTCTATACGGCTTTTGCCTCTTGGTCTTTCCATCAACATGCATTGTGTGGAAAGTATGTTGATACGTCCTGTGTCATAAACATGTTGTTTCTATTATGAATTTTATTAGATCGCATGCATTGAATCATCGCAAGTTTTCTGTGGCCCGCTAAAATGTGCCAAATCTCTAATGCGGCCCTCGTGCGTAAAGTTAGGAGACCCCTGATATAAGCTAAAAAATTTCTCTCGCTGTCCGTTTATAGAAAATTCAACAGTTAAGGCTGAAATACACGAATGTGATGTACAAAACAATATGTCAGTGAGTTCGTTATAATGACCCCGGATGTGATCATTTTGATTTAATGGCTCATCATGTGAACGACCTATAACGCCCGTAAACAATTTATAACAGGTAACGAATAAATTTATGATTAAGCCAAGTCAGAAGAGATTCCAATCAACATAATTGATTGAAAGTATTCTGGTGTTACTCAGATGTTGAGTATGAAACGTTTCCAATGCCCATGGGTCGTGAATAGAACAGAATATAGAATATACTCAAACAAAATCTTGGAGTCTATCAATTCAAAATGCTAAAATGGGAACAAGATTAAAAAATATATACTAATGAACTAAATATAAGAACCTGTATGACTGAGCATCAATTTAATGGTTGTCTTCTATCGCAGTTTCACCGCCGTAAGGTGAGTGTCAGAAGAATACAGCTCACTGCGAACACTGAAGAGAAATTGAAACTGCGTTAATAATTTTGTTAATAAAATTTCGAAAATTATTTTTTCTCAGTTGCCCGTGTTTTGATAATGTTTAAAACATTATGTTTTAGTTTGTCTTGGAATGACAAGATACTATGTTGAATGGGGCGCCGTCAATTCAATAGGGCCCAGAGGTTCCCAAATGGTGTTCCGCGGAACCCAAGGGCTCCGTGAAACAAAATTAAGGGTTCCGCGAGATGCCAATGAAAATGAAGAAGAATTATTTTAAAAATATACTTTTGAAGGAATAGAAATCACTAGCGAAATATCTACATTCAGCTTTAGAATTGAACAAAATATTCTGAACGTAACTGCAGCTCGCGCTATTCAGCCGTAGTTTGGCAACCATAATTTGTATTGTGACGTAACAATCATCTGACTCTCGCTCATTGTTCCCACTTCGCGTCGTGGTGATAAAAACAGAATTAGAGTCTGCTTTGAAGTGCGGTGATTGCTTGGCGCTGGCACTACATTTAGCCTACCTCTATCTGAATGTTTTGAATTCGAAAATGTAAAATATATATTTTTTGGGAAAATTTAAAAGATAAATATCCGAAATTATGAAAACAAACCATACAAGTGCTTTTGCCATTTGCATCCCCATATTTATGAATCATGATTTTCAAGATATGCAAGCACAGGTTTCATACTGCAGCAGATATAAGATTCAATTATCCAACATTAAACCAATTTTTCGAAATATTCTGGAATTTAAGAAGAAGATGCATTCTTCCTATTAGATCGTGTAATTTTTTGTTGAATTATGCGCAAATTATGAAATTAGTACATAAATGATACTTTTTCAGTTGAATGTTTCTTAATATAAACTTTAAATGAATAAGTTCTCGCTTCACTCGACAATTTATCATACTTTGTGTTTTTCAATGAAGGTGAACGGTTCCGCAGATTTTTTAATAATGTCAATGGATTCCGCCGGAGAAATAATTTGGGAACCACTGCTGAATAGGGAATGCAATGCAAATAGTGTAATTTTTTTTGATTGATTGATGTATCATATTTACCCTCGGATTCACCGGAAAGCCGTAGCGGGCTTATACATGGACGCATGACGCGACCATGCCGGCTTGCGAGCATCCTGAACTTAGATAAAAAATCAAATCGAATATTTTCCTCGAACACTCATTCATTACCAATGTTTCCATCAGTGCATAATATTGCATCCTAGAATTCTTTTCTTGTCACCGATCTCATACGTAATATGGATCACATTTTTCTACAGTTATTAGGCCTCTAAACTCTTTTTATCTGTCCAGAATACGTTTTTTCACCTACAGATATGGTGTAACCTATACTTTTTAGCATCATGAGACTTTCATATATACATCATACATCCCTAATTTTGTTTTTATTAACATTTATACATTTATTCATACAAAATTGCGAATGTCAGTTAAGAAAGAATAGATAAAATATGAGGTTTTGGGGCTTAGAGTTAGCAGTGTTGGGTTTTGGGTTGACCCATACATGTCCCAATACATAAGTTTCACTCGTTAAAATCTTACTTATTTGATAAGGATAAAACAATGATTATGCTCCAATAACTATACAATGTTTTTCATTGTATTATCCATAAACATGCATTGTGTGGAAAGTATGTTGATACGTCCTGTATCATAAACATGTTGTTTCTATTGTGGATTTTATTAGATCGCATGCATTGAATCATCGCAAGTTTTCTGTGGCCTGCTAAAATGTGCCAAATCTCAAATGCGGCCCTCGTGCGTAAAGTTTGGAGACCCCTGATATAAGTTAATTAATTTCTCTCGCTGTCCGTTTATAGAAAATTCAACAAAATATTCAACAGTTAAGGCTGAAATACACGAATATGTCGTTACTTTTTTCATGCTTTCATAAAAGCTAATAAATTTCTCTCGCGGTCCGTTGATAGAAAATTCAACAAAATATTATTAGTTAAGGCTGAAATGCAAGAAAGCGGAAAACTGACGCGTTTTAGGTTTGTTTTGATATAGCCAGGCGGAATAAAATTAGGGCACGATATCATTTTCATTTAATGGCCCACCATGTGAACGACCTAACGTTCGTAAACAATGACAGGTAACGAGTAAATTTATGATCAATAGCAAGTAACGAAATATTTCCCCAACAACATATTTGATCAAAAGTATTTTAGTGATATTACTGGAATGGGATAGGATGTCCCCTCACTCATAAAACTCTTACGGGATTCAATTACTTAATGCATATCTTGGAATCTATCAATTAATATTGCCAAAATGCAACTAAACATTTACCCTCCTCCCATATGCACCCCTAGATAGCAAAGTTTTTGCGATTCATAAGTTTACTGTTCGTTATTCCCTGTGCTCAATATACGGACCAAATTTGAAGATTTTACCCCTTTAACTTCTTTTTCACCCCTAATTTTGACATCATTGACTTTAAACTCTAAAAACGAAAAATATTGGAGTAAGCTATCCTTACTCAAAATTCATAGTTACCCTATAACCCAATATGAAACTTTTTAGTTATGTTCTAATATGAAACAAACCTATATACCCCTATTTTGACCCCATAAATGAGAAAATACATGAAATTGGATTTCATTATTCACATCCTGCCAGCTTGCCCAATTTCAACTTTCAGCTTATGTGGAAATACAAAGATACAATTAGAAAAAATAATATCTATCCTCTTTTATATTGATATATATGATCGAAATGATTGAGTTTGCACAATTACAAACGTATAACTTTGGGCAAAACTAATAATAAAAGTAAGAAATCTGTGATTTCGAAGTAAGAACAAACGAGAGCGGGTGAATAACGATCTAATAATAAGTTTGGTGAGAAAGCAACTCGATTAACTAATAATGTCATCGAATCGTAAAAGTGAAAGTTAAATCAGGGTACGAGAATCATTTGAATACAAACTATTGAAGTCGCCAGATTTATTACCCACGCGACCAAACCGTTCGATGTGCAAAAGGGTTCGTTAGTAAGTTCGTTATAATGACCCCGGATGTGATCATTTTGATTTAATGGCTGATCATGTGGGCGACCTAACGCTAGTAAACAATCTATAACATGTAACGAATAAATTTATGATAAAGCCAAGTCAGAAGAGATTCCAAGCAACATAATTGATTTAAAGAATTTTAGTGTTACTTAGATGTTGAGTATGAAACGTTTCCAATGTCCATGGGTCGTGAATAGAATGTAAAATGCCTACTCACTCATAGAGCTCTCATGAAGTTCAATTACTCAAACAATATCTTGAAGTCTATCAATTCAAAGTGCTAAAATGGGAAAAAAGACAAACATTTATACTAATGAACCAAGTATAAGAACCTGTATGACTGAGAATCAATTGAATGGTTGTCTTCTCTCGCAGTTTCACCGCCTTGAGATAAGTGTCAGAAGAATACAGATCACTGTGAATGCTGGAACACTGAAGAGAAATTGAAACTGCGTTAATAATTATGCTAATAAAATTTCGAAAATATTTTAAGTCAGTTGCTCGACTTCTCCTATTTCAACCCTAATTTTTAACTAAACATTTTTCAAAACATTGACTTTAAACTCTAAAACTAAAAATATTGGAGTATCATTATTGATTCATATTTACCTAAAACTATTTTGATTCGTGTTCTAATGAGGTAAAACATATAACCCCCCATTTTGACCCCTAAAATGAGATATAATTTGGTTTTAATATTTTGCCAGAGTTTACACCATGCAAGCTACCAGCGTGCAAAATTTCAACTTTCTTGCGTATACACATATATGATCGAAATTGTGTTTGCTCAATTACAAACGTAATACGCGGAGCAAAAGTAATAATAAAAGTAAGACATCTGTGTCGAGTCAAATTATGTAATCCCATAAATAAATGTCATTCACGTGTCCGATGTATTTATTTCGCTGAAAATTCATTATCCATGATTGATATTGAACAAACAAGGGAGGAATTGACGACCTCAAGCAGTCATTAAATCGTAAAAGTGAAAGTTAAATCAGATTACACAAACCATTTGAATGGCAACTACGAAAGTCGCCCGATTTATGACCCACGCGACCAAAACCATTCGATGTACAAAAGGGTTTGTTAGTAAGTTCGTTATAATGACCCAATATGAAATAAATTTTGATCTAATGGCTAATCATGTGAAAGACGTTTGCCAACAATATATTACAGGTAACGAATAGATTTATTATAAATAGCAAATCAGGAGAGATTCCAGGCAACATAATTGATTGGCATAATGCGTTTGGCGATAAAATTCGGGCACGCTATCATTTTGCTTAAATTGCCCATCATGTGAACGACCTAACGTTCGTAAACAATATATGACAGGTAACGAATAAATTTATGATCAATAGCAAGTAACGAAATATTTCCCCAACAACATATTTGATGGAAAGTATTTTAGTTTTGTTACTGGAATGGGATAGGATGGAAAATGTCCACTCACTCATAAAACTCTTACGGGATTCAATTACTTAATGCATATCTTGGAATCTAGCAATTCATGCAACTAAACATTTACCCTCCTCCCATATGCACCCTTAGATAGCAAAGTTTTTGAAATTCATAAGTTTACCTTTCGTTATTCCCTATGCTCAATATACGGACCAAATTTGAAGATTTTACCCCTTTAACTTCTTTTTCACCCCTAATTTTGACAACATAGACTTTAAACTCTAAAAACGAAAAATATTGGAGTAAGCTATCCTTACTCAAAATTCATAGTTACCCTATAACACAATATGAAACTTTTGAGTTATGTTCTAATATGAAACAAACGTATATACCCCTATTTTGACCCCTTAAATGAGAATATATATGAAATTGGATTCCAATATTCACATCCTACCAACTTGCCCAATTTCAACTTTCAGCTTATGTGGAAACACAAAGATACAAAAAAAAAGAATATCTATCCTCTTTTATATTGATATATATGATCGAAATTATTGAGTTTGCACAATTACAAACGTATACCTTGGAGCATAAGTAATAATAAAAGTAAGAGATCTGTGACTTTGAAGTAAGAACAAACAAGAGAGGGTGAATAACGATCCAGTAATAAGTTTTGTGAGAAATCAACTCGATAAACTAATAAAGTCACCGAATCGTAAAAGTGAAAGTTAAAACAGAGTACACGAACCATTCGAATGGCAACAATGAAAGTCGCCCGATTTATTACCCACGTGACCAAATCTGTCTGATGGAGAAAACAATTTGTCAGTCAGTTCGTTATAATGACCCCGGATGTGATCATTTTGATTTAATGGCCCATCCTGTGAACAACCTAACGCTCGTAAACAATTTATAACAGGTAACGAATAAATTTATGATAAAGCCAAGTCAGAAGAGATTCCAAGCAACATAATTGATTGAAAGTATTTTAGTGTTACTTAGATTTTGAACATGAAACGTTTCCAATGTCCATGGTTCATGGAATAGAATGAAAAATGCCCACTTAATACTCATGAGGTTAAATTACATAAACAATATATTGGAGTCTATCAATTAAAACTGGTAAAATGGGGGAAAAAATATAAAAAATTATACTAATGAACTAAGTATAAGGACCTATATGACTTCATGAGGATCAATTCAATGGTTGTCTTCTATCTCAGTCTCACCGCCTTCAGATAAGTGTCTGAAGAATACAGATCACTGCGAATGCTGGAACACTGAAGAGAAATTGAAACTGCGTTAATAATTATAATAATAAAATTTTGAAAAATATATATTGTCATCGCCCGACTTCTCTTATTTCAAGCCGAATTTTTAACTAAGCATTTCAAAACATTGACTTTAAACTCTAAAACTAAAAATATTGGAGTATCATTATTGAATCATATTTACCTAAAACTATTTTGATTTGTGTTCTAATGAGGTAAAACATATAACCCCCCATTTTGACCCCTAAAATGAGATATAATTTGGTTTTAATATTTTGCCAGAGTTTACACCATGCAAGCTACCAGCGTGCAAAATTTCAACTTTCTTGCGTATACACATATATGATCGAAATTGTGTTTGCTCAATTACAAACGTAATATGCGGAGCAAAATTAATAATAAAAGTAAGACATCTGTAGTGAGTCAAATTATGTTATCCGATAAATAAATTCCATTCACATGTCCGATGTATTTATTTCGCTGAAAATTCATTATCCATGATTGATATTGAACAAACAAGGGAGGAATTAACGATCTCAAGTAGTCAATAAATCGTAAAAGTGAAAGTTAAATCAGATTACACAAACCATTTGAATGACAACTACGAAAGTCTCCCGATTTATGACCCACGCGACCAAAACCATTCGATATACAAAAGGGTTTGTTAGTAAGTTCGTTATAATGACCCAATATGAAATAAAATTCGGGAACGCTATCATTTTGATTTAATGGCTAATCATGTGAAAGACGTTTGCCAACAATATATTACAGGTAACGAATATATTTATTATAAATAGCAAATCAGGAGAGATTCCAAGCAACATAGTTGATGGCATATTGCGTTTGGCGATAAAATTCCTGCAAGCTATCATTTTGCTTAAATTGCCCATCATGTGAATGACCTAACGTTCGTAAACAATATATGACAGGTAACGAATTTAATTTATGATCAATAGCAAGTAACGAAATATTTCCCCAACAACATATTTGATGGAAAGTATTTTAGTGCTGTTACTGGAATGAGATATGATGGAAAATGTCCACTCACTCATAAAACTCTTACGGGATTCAATTACTTAATGCATATCTTGGAATGGAATCTCCTCCCATATGCACTCCTACATAGCAAAGTTTTTGGAATTCATAAGTTTACTGTTCATTATTCCCTATGCTCAATATACAGAACAAATTTGAAGATTTTACCCGTTTACCTTCTTTTTCACCCCTAATTTTGACAACATAGACTTTAAACTCTAAAACCGAAAAATATTGGAGTAAGCTATCCTTACTCAAAATTCATAGTTACCCTATAACACAATATGAAACTTTTGAGTAATGTTCTAATGCGAAACAAACGTATATACCCCTATTTTGACCCCTTAAATGAGAAAATATATGAAATTGGATTTCAATATTCACATCCTACCAGCTTGCCCAATTTCAACTTTCAGCTTATGTGGAAATACAAAGATACAATAAAAAATTAATATCTATACTCTTTTATATTGATATATATGATCGAAATTATTGAGTTTGCACAATTACAAACGTATAACTTGGAGCAAAAATAATAATAAAAGTAAGAGATCTGTGACTTCGAAGTAAGAACAAACGAGGCAGGGTGAATAACGATCTAATAATAAGTTTGGTGAGAAAGCAACTCGATTAACTAATAAAGTCACCGAATCGTAAAAGTTAAGGTAAATCAGGGTACACGAGTTATTTGAATACGAAGTATTGAAGTCGCCAGATTTATTACCCACGCGACCAAAACCGTTCGATGTACAAAAGAGTTCATTAGTAAGTTCGTTATAATGACCCAATATGAAATAAATTTTGATTTAATGGCTCATCATGTGAAAGACGTTTGTCAACAATATTTCACAGGTAACCAATAAATTTATGATAAATAGCAAATCAGGAGAGATTCTAAGCAACATAATTTATTGGCATAATGCGTTTGGCGATAAAGCAACTCGATAAACTAATAAAGACACCGAATCGTAAAAGTGAAAGTTAAATTAGAATACACAAACCATTTGAATGGCAACTATGAAAGTCACCAGATTTATTACCGACGCGACAAAACCGTCTGATGTACAAAACAATTTGTCGGCAAGTTCGTTATAATGACCCCGGATGTGATCATTTTGATTTAATGGTCCATCATGTGAACGACCTACAACGCTCGTCAACAATTTATAACAGGTAACGAATAAATTTATAATAAAGCCAAGTCAGAAGAGATTCCAAGCAATATAATTGATTGAAAGTATTCTAGTGTTAATTAGATGTTGAGTATGAAACTTTCCAATGTCCATTTGTCGTGAATAGAATGAAAAATGCCCACTCACTCATAGAGCTCTCACGAGGTTCAATTACGCAAACAATATCTTGGAATCTATCAATTCAAACTGTTAAAATGGAAAAAAAGACAAACATATATACGAATGAACTAAATATAAGAACCTGTATGACTGAGCATCAATTTAATGGTTGTCTTCTATCGCAGTTTCCCAGCCGCAAGGTAAGCGTAAAAAAAAAAAAAAAAAAATAAGCGTCTGAAGTATGCCGATCACTGCGATCACTGAAGAGAAATTGAAACTGCGTTAATAATTTTGTTAATAAAATTTCGAAAAATATTTTTCTCAGTTGCCCGAGTTTTGATAATGTTTAAAACAAATTGTATTTTAGTTTGTCTTGGAATGACAAGATTCAATAGTGAATGCCATGAGCATTATCATATTTTGTAACACGCTGCTCCTGAAACAGATGATACTACATGGGTGTAATAAAACATTTTTCAGAATTTCTAAAAAACTTGAATGAACTAAAAATCGAAATCATTTGTCGTCTTCCAACTTATATAATAATACGAGGATAATCCAACGTATTGTATGGCGTATCTATTAATCTCAGCAATTTTTTTCATCTTACAAATTTACTAATATTCAGTTCGATGGCGTACTTAATGAGTTTGTGTTGGTGCACACTATTATTCAAAGAATGCAAATCATCTATGCCTGTGAAGAAACGCGGAAATATGCATAGCAGAATCGATATGATAATTATGAGGCCATGACGTCATGAATGATTTTTGGCGTAGTTAGAGATGGCCTTCCTTCTTTTGGTGGCATTTATAATCTGCCAAGATAATTTAACACAACTCAAAGTATCCGTAAAATGCGAACAGGCAAAAAAAAATAATTGTTATTTTGGCAAGAAATAAATTGAAAATACAAATTCATGTATAAATTAGCCAATTTCGGAGACAGATCATGGGTTTGAAACTTATTTGAAACTTGAATTATTCTATTTGAAAAAACGAGGGAACGCAGCTCACCAATACGCCTCTGGTTATAT
>JAUELA010111057.1:0-17463 GCA_031471845.1 Boltenia villosa | reverse complement strand
AGTGCACGACAGGCCAAGGTAAAAATCATCTATAAGAAAGGAGACCAGAGACTTTAAAAAATTGGCGCCCCATCTCTAATTTTAATTTCGACTGTAAAATATCTCAAAAATCTTAATCGCTGCGTAACATCCAAGCAGCCATCAAGCTTGCCAAAGAAAGAAGAACACCTCTGTTTGTGGCTACCTTCCATCAAGAAAAGGCTTTTGATCGCGTATGCCACAATTTCCTCTTTAGGATTCTGCACAGAATAGGTGTCGGCTCTAAAACGCTAAACCTCATCCAGGACATGTACCAAAACATCTACAGCCTTGTTGAGGTCAATGGCAAAAACACCAATAGGGTAAGTATCAACAGGGGGATCCGACAGGGGTGCCCATTGAGCATGTTGTTATACACCATCAATGAGGAACCCTTTTCGAGGCATGTCCTACGTAACAACAACATCAAAGAGTTCAGGCTGGGAGCGTTTGAAGAAAAACTCAAGCAATACGCCGACGATACAATGCTCCTGGCCACCACACATGACTCAATGGGCCATATGTGAACCTCTTGCGATCGGTGACAGGTCAGAGAGTCAACCCGGAAAAGACCGAAATACTACCCCTTCATCCCGAACTAATATCAACATTTAGAAATTCTCAATTTGGAAACATCATCAAACCAACAGTAAAAATCCTTGGCCAGTATTTCGGTCAAAATGCAATCAAAACCACTTGGACCCAGCAAAAAAAAAATCAGAAGAATACTCTCATACTCTCATACAAACAAAAAACTCACCTGGACCGGAAAACTCACCATATTGAACTCTCTGACTGTATCACAGGTCCTATATCACGCTAGGAATATTGAAATGAGTAGGGGTGTCATAGAGGAGATCGAAAAATCCTTCTTTGAATTCCTATGGCACCCTGAAAAAATACAGACCATTAAACAAAAAAATTAAAGCTGAGCTTGATGAGAGGGGATATAAAATGGTCGACCTGACATCCAAAGTGCAGGCAGGCATGTTGGAGAAACTAAAAAGGATGGCTCTTATACAACAACCCACAAACCTGTGGGAATTTGGAGCCCTCTACCATCTTGGCTCCACAATACGTAACATCAACCCGGAGATCTTCTCCAACAGCATCCCTCACTCCCAATTCGTCCCCCCTCACTGGAAAAACGTACTAGACCAGTACATCACCATCAAATGGACACCAGACAAGCTCAGAACCTGCTCCTTCAAACAAATGTACCTCACGCTGAAATCCACAAGATCTGAGATAACATCACTCCAAAACAGCGCGGGGAAAATATCAACTGGAAGAACGTGCATCTCAGGCATACCATCCCTCATCCTCTTTTCACCAATAAAGAGCGCAACATCTGCTTCCGGGTAGAACACGATGGCTACCTGTATGGTGAAAAGAGAAGAGAGATGCACCTCTTCGGAACGAAGGAGGGGGCGCTAGCGCTCCTAAGCTGTAAATTCTGCGGTGGAAATGAAGACTCTATCCCTCAACTCCTCAAGCTGGTCATCAAGCTGGCAGCCATCCTAAAAACGGAGATTGTGAAGGAGAAGCGAGGGCTCGATTTCCATTACAGAGCCCTCGGTAGGGACCGCAATGCCTTCCGAGCTAACATCCGCCGGAAGTGCCTCCAAAAACTAATAAAATGGTGCGAACTTAGGCGAGACTGGGACATCCATCTGGACAGGGAGTGGTTAGACGAAAAAGCAGTAGAAGAACCGCATGCAACTACACCTCAATCCTCTGCACACCATCCCCAACCCATCCCCATCCTAAGTCCACCTGGACAATCCCCTTAGGACGTAGTAATTAATTAACATAGGGAAACTGGACACCACCCCAGGTTAAACCCCAGACACTTGTCACTAATATAGAATAGTGAGATAGGAATTAGAAAGGGGGTTCCCTAATTCCTTCCTCATTAGATATGTCCCCCCCCCACTCTTTCTTGGGATTCATGAATTTTCTTTTCCAATTCTCTCCTGTCTAGTTGGTGAATAAATTGGTGATGGTACTTAACCAATAGGACCTCTCTTCCCTTCAATGTGTGAATTTTTATGTTATGGGTGATAGACAAAAATACAACAAAACATAACAAAATCAAAAAATATACTTAGAAATGGTGGAGGTACTTATTCTTTTAGTCTATCTGGGTGGGTTACCCCGGTTTTAAAACATATACATTAGAGGGAATAAATTGGGCATTTGGGTGTTGAATACTAAGGTTTTATTGTTTTAATATTTTATGAAAAGCAATACCATCATAAGATTTACAAAGTGGGAACCTTCGGTGTCGACAGTGGCCCTCGGGAACGAGTTCGGCACCGAGGGGCATGATTAGAACAGGCGCCCGTATGAGGTCACACAACATCTGGCGTACCGAAAGTTAGTAGTCAGGCGAAACTCTTATGATTAGTACCCGGCAGTACGAAAGCAAGTAGCCTGGATACAAGGAGCAAATAACCTGAATCTGACCTAATACCATCAAAAGTTAATACAATCAAATTAAAGGGAGCCCTTGATGTCAAAATGAGCCTTCGGGAACAAATCGGACACCAGGGGACATGATGAGAACGGGAGCTAGAGGGACTAAATATCATCCTTAGTCCCGAGCAATGCGAGAAATGATTGTGCAGGCGAAACTCACATTTCTTTTTGATTGGTGAGAAGTACACTGAATAGCGAACGCGAGTAATCTGTGCCTTAAGAATAAAAACCATGATCTGACCCTAGAAAGAAAAAAAAATGGGCATGTCCGACTGGGCGGTAGCTTACTTGATTCCAGTATGGTCCATATGACCATTGATGGAATCGAGTCGTAAACGCTACCATCTCACAAACACATGCACATACAATCACATCAATAAAAAAAATATTTTCAACTACCTTACGCTAAAATTAGAACAAGTTTTGTTTTCTTCGAATTTCCGAGATTATGCCATTTTAGGACCTGTGTGGCCCAACAGGGGTCATGGATAATCTATTACATCACAAACAAGGAGATTATACTATTAATACATTTTGTTCATTCTTCAGATCTTCAAACTTGTGATTGGATCCATTCCTGATATGAACCTCGATCTATTCATCGCAATCACTGATATCGTTGAGCAATGTGATGTACGGGAACTGTTGATGGATCCTTGGGAGCAATGCCAGCTTCAGACAAAGGATATAAAACCTCTGCACAAAGCAGTCATGAATGGAAAGGAAACAGTCATGAATGGAAAGGTAATTTGCAATAATACTACAATATATTCATTCCATGTCCCAACCTTGGCCGTCTGGCATTTGGCAGAATGGATTTAGCTAATAGAGTTTGGCTGGGATTAGGGTTATGTTTGGCCAAATGGATAAGCGATAGTTTTAGGGTCAACGTCCATTCTGCCAGATGTCTGTAGCCATATATTAATTATATTCTTATTCTCAATTCATTTTACTCAAAATCGACTTCCCAAAAAACCTAACTGGGCTACAGGAAATTGTTGAACTTGTCCATCACTATGTTATGAAAGCGTGGAGAGAAAATGGGTCCATTACAAGATATCTAACTTTTATATTGATAGTAGTTGTATTCATTCAAAGAGCAAATTCATAAAAGGAATAAATGACATCAACACGGTTAGAGGGCCAGCAGCATAACATGAACCTGACAAATGTAACCTAACTGTACATCAAATCACAACCCTAACCTTGAATCTTGCTTTAATGTCTGCGTTTGTGTGCTCTAATGCTGGTGCATAATGGTGACTGCTAATGTTGACAGTCATATTGGTGCACGCTAATGTCAATGCACAAATGTAATTTCACCAAATTCCATACTGGTTGTCTGCAAGCTGCAAGTACAAATTACAAATTTATTTCATGTATGTGAGACGTAAAATAATTTAAATATTGTCGAGTTAAAATATTAATCATGATTGTATTACAATTTATTTACTCTCCATATTTTTGAGTCCTTGCTTTGAGTCCTTTAAGTCCTAATGCTTATCTTACGAGATCACTTTGTGTGAAAATGTAAATAGGATTTTAAAATACCAAGTTTTGAAAACAAAGCAGCGGCCAGCATAGAAAAACATGACATGACATTTAAACTAACTGAATGGTTAACACCATTGCAAGATGCAATGTAGTGACAACCATGACTATTAATTACAAATTGAAAATAGAAAATTAAAATATTTTTTTCAATTAAAAAAAACATTAATGTATCATATTTACCTTGGATTCACTGAATAGTTGTAATCAGGCTTATATGCGACGCATGCAAACATGCTGAATTGCGAGCATGCTGAACTTAGATAGTGGAGGAAGCCATGACCACTGTGCCGGCGAGGAGTTCAGCGTCCCCAGTCACTTACTCACATCGAGCATCAAGGGTGAACACGACATATTGAAGTGAAGTGATCAACAAGCGTGCAGTTCATCGTGTAGGTGTTGCAGTACTGAATAAATCTGTACAGGTGACGCCGACAACCCAGAACCTCTAGGTGAGCATAGATGACCAGTCAACGGCTTTACCCGTTCGGCCACCAGACATGTAAATATGGTAAGAAGTGTGCTAGAACCATGTCGGGGAGAAAAGAAATCCCACTCAATTTCGGGGGGAATGCAGTCAAAAGTAGAAAGCGAGGGAATCTCAATTAATCTGTTACCTGTGATTTGGGTATGGTATATAAATTTGACAATCAAAAATAAGCTCATTCATCGGCATCAGCTTTCACTTCCAGCGGTAATGTTCTGTTTTGGTCGTATTTATTTTTACTGAGTAATGCATCTGATCTGTCTTTTTGATAATTTGCTGATGATACTGCTTTTTACACAGGTTGTCGTTCCTTATCCTAGTTTCCTTATCTACAATTTAAGGAAATTAGAAAAGAATTATCAATGGATGATAAGTAATAAACTTACAATTGACACTTTAGAAACAAAATAGATTTTTATCACTTATTGTCGTAACAGGTTCGATAATAACTTTCAAATTAACATAAAGAAATCACCTATAAAGAGAACAAAAAGGTATAAATTTCTATGAATCCATATTGATGTCACTTAATGCTAGTTTAAATGTTCATTTCAGATTCAAATGCTGACCTTTAGTGGTAATTCAAACATGGGCGTGAAGGGTGCTGCGTTAGTAGGTGATATCGTCCGAAGATGCGGAGTTAAGGACCTAGATGGGAGCTGGTGTGACCTCAAATCAGATGAAGTCGTTGCTTTAAATGAAGCTCTTGGAGATGCTCAGGTATGATGTAAATGTAAACTGAAATTGTTTGGGATAATTTGAGCAGTTTATATTTAACCAAATATCTGGACAGAGGGATTCTTTGTGATATCTGTTATTGTGATCTACATCACATTTCGTTTTCGTTCCTGTTATAGATGAAAAGTTTCCCATATTAGTTCCTTCATATATTGTAATATGTTATTTGAACAAGTTTGCAAATCTCATTGGAATTCTTCCATTCACAGATGTGCATAATACACTTTCTAAATATGTCCATATTGATTGATATGAACCGACATTGCTTCCTTTTCCACAAAGAGCTTCATTAAAATGTTTATTATTCTTTGTTTCACTCATATATCTCTTATGCTGTGGTAGTATGGGGTCAGGCTAGCAATAAAGTGATATGTGTTGGTTGGTGAGTAAGTATCTATACCAAGATCACAATATCAAAAGAGTATTCAAAAACCTGAATATAAATTAGTAAAATTCATCAATGGATGATAAGTCAAAATTGATTTTTTTACTTATTGGCGTAAGAGGTTCGATGACAACATTCAAATTAAGTAATTAGATCACCAATAAAGAGTAAATATCTATGAATTCATATTGATGATTCTTTTTAATGAGATACCCTTGCTAAAAGTTTTAGAAGTAAGATATATAGGGCTGTTGGTGCTATTTTCAAATTGGAGAGTATTTTCCACAAAGAGCTTTATTGAAAGCGTATTATTCTTTGTTTCACTCATATATCTTCTATGCTGTGGTATTATAGGGCCAGGCTAGCAAGAGAGTGATATGTATTGTTAATGTTTTATAATATTTCAGTAGTTGATCTAAGTAACATGAAAACTGTACGAAATATATTTTGATCCTTTTAAAGAATTCCTGCAATCATCATTAATCATGTTATTAAAGGGGTTGAATTAGGAAGCTCAAATGGAAAGAGGCTGTGTGGTAGAAAGTCCGTGTCATACGATAATTACGAACATTAGAACATCAATGACAAAATTCACGAAAAAAAATCTAAATTGTGATAGAAATGGAAATGAAAATTTTAAACTGATAAAAAACCTTCCCATATTGGAGTGAGTTTCTTGCAATGTTTTTATCTTTTTGGAATTCATTGTTTATTAAAATGCATATTATCTATTTTTACCTCTCTAAGTCAATTATTAAGTGAGATCTCAAACATTTTGTACACCTATGTCAAACAAAAATGTGTTCTCGGAAGCAATCGCCACCTAGTGGTGGGAATTTCTAGCTTTCATAACTTATAAATGATTTTTTTTCTATACTTAATCAAAGAACATACAGTTATTGTTCAACAATGACTATTTCGGTAATGTTCTGTTTTGGGTCCTATTTATTTTTACTAAGTAATGCATCTGATCTGACTTCTTGGTAATTCGCTGATGATACTGCTTTGTCCACAGGTTGTCGTTCCTTATCCCTTATCCCAGTTTCCTTACCTACAATTTAAAGAAATTAGAAAATAATTATCAATGGATGATAAGTATTAAACTTACAATTGACACTTTAGAAACAAAATTGATTTTTATCACTCATTGTCATAACAGGTTTGATGATAACTTTCATATAAGCATAAATAAATCACCCATGAAGACTTGTCTTACAATAATTAGGAACATTAGAAAAGCAAGTATAAAATTCAGAAAAAATGTCTAAAGTGTGATAAAAATGGAAATTAATATTTTGAAATGATAAAAAAAAACCTTGCATATTTTTCTCTTCTTTGAAATCCATGTTTATTAAAATGCGTAATTACCAATTTTTACCTTTCTAAGTCAATTATTAAGTAAGATCAAACATTTCAAGCTCTCATAACTTAAAAACGAAAAAGGGATTTGATTTTTTTTAAGTACTCCATCATTTTCTATACTTCATCAAATATTAAAATGTATCTAGGGATGTCAGAAATTATGACAAACTGTCGGTATCAACAGGTATGAAGATCAGTACTAAATTTCATGATCTGGTCTAGACCAAAATTTTACGTCCTAGTATAAAGTAGTTTAAGTCATTATATGGAGATATTATAGTCATTTTGAAAAGTACTCCTCATATCTAACTCAATTAAGCACTCTAGCGCCAACACCCCATATGAGATTTTAAAGATACTTGTGAGCTTAAGGAGTACACCAAGTTTTATAATCCAGATTTGAAATTTAAAAATCAGCCCCCCGTTTCTGAACCAACTAAGCTCTCTAGCGACACCTCCTCCACGATTTTCAAGGGAACTCAATCTTAATAATTGTATAAAGTTTCACGAACAAGCAAAGAAAAATATCAACCAGTGAATCGTGTCGCAAGATATATACCCTGCATCCGTGTTAAAGTCACTTCAATTTGGAGATTTTTTTCACACTGACTGTCTGAATATAAATCTCAAGACCATGGTTACAGGCCTGTGATGAATTTATATAATAATGACCCTATTGCGTTAGACTTCTTTATTTGCTGAATATTTGTGAGAGTACGAACGCAAATGTTCATTTCAGATTCAGAAGCTGGAAGTTGGTTTTACTCATTGTTTACTTCTTCCAACCTGTATTTTACTTGCTTACAGGTATTGTTTAATATTGTTTAATAGGGTCTGTGTATGGTTGCAAGGTTTATTTCATGTTAAATCTAACTATTTCATTTCATCATTTTATTTACTGAATATTTATTTCAATCAAATGTTCAACATTCGATCACTTAATGTTAATTTCAGATTGAAAAGTTGAGCGTTTGGGGCAATTCAATTTTGGGCGTGAACGGAATGTCATCACTAGGAAATATCGTCCGAAGATGCGGAATTCAAGATGTAATTATAAGCAACTGCAACCTCAAATCAGATGAAGTCGTTGCTTTAAATGAAGCTCTTGGAGATGCCCAGGTATGATGGTATTGTAAACTAAAATTGTTTGGGATAATTTGAGCAGTTTATATTTAACCAAATATCTGGACAGAGAGATTCTCTGTGATATCTATTATATCTGTTTGCATATCAGTCTCGTAGCCAGTCGTATGTATATTGGATAGTTAATCATAAACAGGAACTAATCTGTATTCTATAATCTTGTTAGAATATTTTTGTGGGTTATGCCACATACGGATCCACAACTTAAAGGAAGAATAGAGAAAGGATAGATAAGATAGATCAAGTTGTTGTAATATTCAATTTAAATCTCCACTTTTTTGCTTGAAAATTCATTGAGATTTCTTATCATACAATACTTGTCATCTATATCACATTTCGTTTTCGTTCCTGCTATATGTGAAAAGTTTCCCATATTAGTTCCTTCATCAATTATAATATGTTTTGTGGACATGTTTGCAATTCTTTCTTTTACAGATGTACATAATACACTTGCTGATATAGGAGTTTTCTTGTGGGACTCTTGATTACATTTTCCAGTAAAATCTAGAAATGATTTCATATTAACTTCTTGGCTTTTAGACGTGCCGGGCACAGTACACTTCTCTTCTGGGGAGATGATAGCTGTTTCATAAGGGGTTATAATAGTTTTGTCGGAAAGTCAATAATGCATCCATTGCTTTGTACAAAATCATTTCCAAAAATACATTTACATGGAACGTCATTTGGTACGATAACTTTTTGCATGAAATTCTTATTTCTGCAATAGTGGACCCATCGATATTAACAGACGCTCCATTAATCGATACTAACCTAGCAGACACAGCAGCCAAGTCTTTTCTCCTACTCAATTTCCAAAATGAAGGATGAAATATGGTGACAGAAGAGTTCTGGCTTCAACTGCAGCCATTTTTCGTTTGTAATGTCCGTCCATCTGTCAGCACTTACAACAGATTCCCTTCTCATAGGGGGCCATAGATTTCTCATAAAAATATCTTCTTGGGTAAACTTGATCTGTGTTCCAGTTGTTTTTGTGACTTTTTGCTTTGCAGCGGATTTTTGTTCAAACCACATTTAACAACTCCTCGGTGTTAACTGGAGATTTTTTGTCACATTTCATGCGACCACGAGTATATTTTCTGTAATTTTATCACAACGCATCCGATCATATCATATCTGGTTTCGTAAACGAAATGTTTCCGCACATATTGCCGAGCTTGACGTGCATTGTGAATACTTTTTGCAATCTCAATTGTTTCTTCCAATGAAAAAAGGGTAGATTCTAGCAAGTGTTCCCCAATGCGATGGTCTGGAAGCCCAGCAGCGAATTGCTCGAAAACTAAATGTGAACGCATTTCTTCTTTTTCTTTGAATGGTTATGCTTGATTGCTCAAATATTACAACGACAAGACGAGCCATAATTCAAAGTCTTCTCCTTAGATAAGCTTATTCGGACCTCTTGCATTTGCGTCCCCAGTCACTTACTTACATCAAGGGTGAACACGACATATTGAAGTGAGGAGATCAACAGCCGGCAGTGCAAAAAATGCAAGTTTTATTTCATGTTAAATATAACTATTTCATTTTTTTATTTCATTTTTTTTACGATTAATGTATCAATTTACCCTCGGAATATTTATTATGTACAAACGTACAACAGATTTAAAGAGAACAAAAAGTTTCAAATATCTATGAATTCATATTGATGACACTTAATTCAAATCTGAATGTTCATTTCAGATTAAAATGCTGATCATTTGGGGCAATTCAAACATGGGCGTGAACGGAATGGCATCAGTAGGTGATATAATCCGAAGATGTGGAGTTAAGGACCTGGATGTGAGCCATTGCAACCTCAAATCAGATGAAGTCGTTGCTTTAAATGAAGCACTCGGAGATGCTCAGGTATTGTAAACTAAAATTGTTTTGATTAATTTGAGCAGTTTATATTCAACCAAACATCTGAACAGCGAGATTCTTTGTGGTATTTATTATACTTGTGTGAATTTGAGTCTCATAACCAGTGGTATATTGGATAGTTGATAATAAACAGGAACTAATATGTATTCTATAATTCTTGTTCGAGCATCTTTGTGGGTTATGCCACATACGGATCCACAACATAAAGGGAGCATAGAGAAAGGATAAACTGTTAAATAAAAGATGTTGTAATATATAATTTAAATCATTACCTTTTTTGCTTGAAAATTAAGTGAGATTTCCTACCATACAACACTTGTCTTGTCATCCACATCACATTTCATTTTCATTCCTGCTATATGTAGAAAGTTTCCCATGTTAGTTCCTTTATATATTGTAATTGTTCTGTGGACAAGTTCTTCCATTCACGGATGTACATAATACACTTGCTGCTATAGAAGTTTTCTTGTGAGACTTTTTGGTTTTCAGTTAAATCTAGTAGTAATTTCACATTAGCTTCTTGGCTTTTAGACGTGCCTAGGGACATAATAGCTGTTTCATAAGCAGTTATTTTTTAGGGATGGGTCATGTCAACAAATTTGGGTCTTGTCTCAATCGAGCAACGAGTTCTGAAAAAAAGACTCGCCGAGTCTCTAGTCCTCGTCAATGACGTTATCAAATTCCCAAATCCTTAAAAATGGTTGTTTGGAGTAGTACTATTTAAAAAGCGCTATATGCTGATAGGCTCATGTTATTTTTTTCATGTCTTGGTCCTGTCAAATATAAGTTAATTCAGAAGTATCGCAAAAAGCGATATTCTGCCGTACTGTAATAAAATTAGAAAAGGTCAGTGTCATATTGAGTGACTTGACAACGGACGTCAACTGCTTTGGTCTATAGTTTTACTGGTTTTATTAAATTCTGCTGGGTAAAGTTGTACATCACAACAGAATGATATTCTTAAAATGAAGAAAGTGTTTTTGTATTCTGCATGCTAAAGCCTTCATCTACTAAGGTCAATTGTCCTTGTGTAAACCCTGCAATTTTTTGTGATAAAGCAATACTCTGGAATAGCACCGAGAATAATCATTAGGCCTCTATTTTACTTTTTAAAAAAGCAAATTTTTCGCAGGACTCGATCGAGTCCAAGTCTTTGGAATATCCCAAGACTTGTAAGTTCTCTCTCATCCCTAGTCAATTTACACACACTTGGTTCTCTATGATCAGAATCAGAATGAATTTTAACTTTAAAGGGGTCGTTGAATTGTAGTTTTGTTTGAAAGTTGATAACAAAACCCATTGAAATCGTTTCCCAAAATACATTCACATGGCACGCCATCCGATACGATAACTTTGTGAAGTTTTACCAGGAAATTCTTATTTCCGCAATAGTGGATCCATCGACATTAACACCTCCAGTATCGAAGTGCTTTTGATTTTTTTCCCTCCAGGAGACAAGATTGCAGTATATTATTACTAATTTTAGACGACTGGAAACAGTTCATAGAATAAAGATAATTATAAAAGGTTCCCAACCATGTTTATTCATGACGTGAAAATTTTACAGGTGCTTTTCGAATGATTTTTTGGTTAGATGAAGTAGGCTGCGAAGTGCGAACACATCCTTGTTGAGTGACCTCTGGTGTCGAGGAAGCACCATGGCTTGCTTCTTTTTCATCTCTGTCACTACCTGAATCACTTACAGACACCAAATCAAAATCAAAATTTATGTATTTACTTCAGTATTGTTTTCACAATCTACAGATTCCCTATCAAACTAGTCATCATGAATAGGCCTACTATCATTTCAATACAAATCAGAGTCCGAATCAACTAACATTTCTGCACTTTGACACGTCTGTAAGCTGAAGATGCTTTGTCATGGTGCTGAGAGGTGTTAAATTAATCTGTAATGTGAGGGTAAATCCCTGTCGTAGAGACCTCTACGTATTGAAGCAAAGCGAGAGAGTCGCAAACGTCACTTTTAACAACTCCTCGTTGTTAAATGAAGATTTTGTATCGGATTTCGTCCCACATGAGAGGACATTTTCTGTATTTTTTCACAATGCCTTTCATATATGATATTCTATGGTTGTTACTAATGCATCATTATTCTTTAACAATGACTTTTCATGATTACGCTCATGCCTAGATTCACTTTTTCATTCTCATTGGTTCAATGTGGATCCAATGCAATTGTCTCAGAGAAGAAGGAAATGTAACAAACGTTTCTTTCCAATAAATTTTTGAATTTATTTACAAAGTGCGCAAAAATATTTTTTCATGTCATCAAGTGCATCGTGAGTAAAAAAGTTCCTAGTTAAGCTTTAATGTGAAGCGTCATAGTGCTTGACCATCCTCTGTATTGCAGAATTATTTTGTTAGTTGACTTTTCAACTCCTACATTCAAATATCAAAATCATTGAAACATTGTTTGCTTCAGATCCAGATAATTTTAAAATTCTATTTATATTTCTTAATTCTTCACATATTGTCATCAAGCAAATGTACAATTTCAAAACATTTCATTTAAACTTAAATTTTCAATGAAATTAATGAATTGAATTCTGTTTGCATTAGATCAAGACACTTGACATTAGACAGAACCCTTCATTGTCAGTCTCCGACATATGTAAACTTGTTCCAAAGGTGACTAAGAAACTTACTGTGGAAGAAAATTTTAACAAAGAGGATGTAGAAGTACATCAGCTGCAGAGTAAACTGGATCAACTATATCCAACTGTGAGTATTTTGAATAGAATATATATTAGCATGAGAACTCATTTAATCCAATGAATGTTACTTGAAATAGTATTTGCACAAAAATCATTTCAAATCTCAAGTCAATTATGAAAACAATTATTTTCCAATCTCAATAGTAAATATCACATAAAAACAAGGAATTTGACTTAAAATTATTTTAAATGAACTATTATTCTCATGTTTGCATGGAGTTCTTATTCTGGTTGCCAACTATGAGGAAAAACATAAGATAACATTTCAGGATGGTAATGAATCATGCGTGGATTGCTCCAACATTAGAACGGTACCTGTTTAGTAATAGAAATAGTATCGCGAGTGTTGGTATGCTTGTCAACCATCCGACCTCAGACAAAGTAGATAATGAAACATAACCAAGCTCATGTTTCCCACCAAGATTTTATGTTGGTGGAGTTTGTTCTCCTCTTTCATTGTTTTATTATAACGGTCACACATGGATAGAGACAAACAGGTCAATTGAAAAGCCAGTTATGGAGCAAACTTTTTGATATTAGTTTGAGATTGGTGCCCGTGTAAAACGTCAAGTTATATAAGAAATGAGTAAAAATTATCAGTGTTCAGGTCATTATGTTCATGAAACTGTTGTCAAGGCAACACTTACTACAACCCAGCAGTAGATATAATTTGAAAATTTGAAAATTTATTAATTTTTACTTCTGTATTTTAGGAGCTGAAAATTGTTTGCTGGACAGAATATGGATATGAATATCTTTCAGCAAAGAACCCATCAATCCAGGAACGAGGTTTGTTAATTGTAATCATTAAATGAATATTTTTTAAATCTTATAACTACACTAATTGTAATCATACTTTAACGGTTTTCACTAACATTGTGGTATTCGGTGTAGGATCCCATAGATTTGTGGCTAGCGAAGAATGAGCTCTTGCTACGAATTCAGGTTTAAAGTTTGTAAAAAAAATAAAACAAATAAAATTTGATGTGTTTATGAGTCATATGTTGACATTCCATAACAATTATGATCTAATAAACTGACAAATGTGAATGATGAGATGAGTGAGTGCGTGTTCTAGAGATTTCACTAGAATGAGTCGAGAAAAATCTTTGTACATTGTTATATTAGAATATAACCCATTTGCATATAGATTGATCTAAACCATAAATCATTCTTAATACATTTTCAGATGAGAACAAACCTGGTACTTCCCGTTCAAAATAAGAAGTTGATCTGAAATTCAATTGTCATCGGAAGAGATAAGGCAACAAGTTTCAGTTCTTAATTGGGAACTTTCCAAACTGCATGTCGCAACACTTCAGTGCAGGGGTGGGCACACTACGACCCCGCAGGGCTACATGCGGCCTGCGTCTTTTAATGCGGCTCACGAACGTCGAAGGCGATGTCAATTTGTGTGTTCCCCTAATTTTCGACCGAAAATTGCGTCCAATGAGACTATAATAGTATTTTGCGAACGGATATTATTGATGGTCGGAGTATTATTTTCAAGTCTTTTGACCGCTCAACGCCGTCAATGTCATTCGAGGGAAACGTCTACGATTATGCGTGCACAATCCCGATTGTGTGGTACCGGTCCGCTCTTGTACTAGGTGTTGTTACAAACAGTTTGTAATGTAATTTCACTTTATGTTGCACGATTTGTTCAGGTAGCCAATAGGTGGGGTTTTCTGAACAAATAATACATTTCCATGAATAATAATTTCGTTTTTGTATGGAAATAACATTTAGGAAATTTAGTTTGGTTGAATGTTGCCTGCGGAGAAAAAATTTCGCCCACCCCTGTTTTAGTGTGTCGAGTTCTCTTTTGTCTACATTTTGACTGATCTAATAGGCTTGACTACCAAAATTTGATTGATGTGTCACAAAAATTAAAAAAAAAAGTTTTTCACTGAGATGGTCTTGAATTTTCATTTTACATGTTTTTTATTAATTACATACATTTCAAACTCATCCAAATTTCTTGTTTTCCTTCAATGTTAATAAGTGTTTCGTAATCCTCATTAAAGTTCGATCTTTGTAAGAAATGAATGAAATAATATAAATGACTAAAAAATGGCTCCTGTGAGAAATATAACTGACTGACTGGGTATTGGAATAACTTGGTTGGTGAGGTTGATGTCAGAGGCAAATCATGGAACAGAGCGACTACAATTCTTGAAAAGTCTTGTGCTAGTTATCAAACTTATTATCACGAAGAAGCGATTGCTTCAATGTTATCTGAAATGATACAACTGACTAGATGGCAGCATGGTCCCTCGCTGTTCCTTTCCAACCATATATTTCTTCATTATTTACAAGCTTTATCAATATACTGTCTAATTAAACTCTAATACTATTACTACCAAACATGCTAAACCATTTGTATCGACTTTTTTAATAGAAATATTCACTTTTTCAATTTGACATTTTCATCCCATTGCACAGTCGTGTGTTTTTATGGTTGTACAGAATACATGTTTTTAACTGAAACTCCATTCCACTCTAGTAAAGAAAATCAAAGTATGTAATATGTATATTATTGGATTTCTGATTGTTACTGCATTGTTAATGTTATAAACCTTTCATATTTCTGATTGAAATATATTTCCAGCAAAATCACATTTCGAAATGTTCTTATTGTAATCCGATCAACCTTGAACCTATCAACCGTCAGGAATTCATATACCTAGATATGTGTGCTGGAATCCCCTCCATTTCTACTATTGAATGGTCTCTTCCCGAAATTGTGAGCGGGATTTATTTTCTCCCTGTCGCAGGGTTTTATTTGCTTATTCTTCCCGCACACTTATCACCTTATATAAATAATATATTTTTTTACAGATTTTCTATATTTTTGTAATTAATAGTCATGGTTGTCACTACATTGCATATCTTGCTACACTTGCTACACTACATCTTGCAATGTCATAAACCATTCAGTTGGTTTCAGTGACATGAGATTTTTTCCATACTGATAGCTGTTTTTTTCGTTTTTGTCCATAGAACGATTTCTACTATTGAATGCGGTCCTCCCGAAATTGTGAGTTGGATATATTTTTTCCCTGATGGGAAGGTTTTATTCGCCCACTCTTGAACCCAAATTGATGAAATAAAATATTTGAAGAGATTTTGTTATTTTAGTTAAATGCAAGTTTTCTTACATGCAAGAAACAAATGGGCAGTTAGACTGCAGGATCCAAAACAACTCTCTAAATGGGACTTGGAAATGGAGGGTCCGGGATTCTAATCCCATATCCAGTAGTAAGGAAAGAATGGTCAATCGGTCGCTGAGTTGAAATATTTGCTCGAAATCCGAAAAAGTTCGTGTATTTTTCAATATTAAGGGAAGGAAAATTCAAAATTTTGACTTGTTACATACTTTGTAGGGTGTAGTTGGTCTAGTATCTAGTGGTTAGCGCACGAGACCACAACACGTCAGTGTATGAAACTGCATGGATCGAGTCCGACCCGAGGTAGTAAGGGAGGGAGGGAGGTTGAAGCGCGAAGTAAAATTTTCCATTTCCAAGTGATGTTTGTTCAGTGAACCGTGATCTGACGTCATTTTAAACATTGGACCATGACGATTATGTAATTATAAAAATCATTCAAGAGGTTTGGAAGCACCTGATCTCTCTCGTGTCTGCAAAGACCATTGTCTGAAAATAAAAATACCGAGATAACATGGCAACACAAGAGATGTCAGCACTATATTAACCAACTGAACCTTGCTACTATCCTTCCCCAAGTTGGTTCCCAGAAGTTGGCAATCGGAATATGTAGACAGATCGGAAGAACTGCAAAACATGAGACAAGACTAAGATTCTCTGGAAAGATTAATATTGTAATCCAGCACCTGAACAACATCCAGGAGTCTTCCTTCCATTGAGGGTAGCTTGCATCCTAGGGATTCTTCGGAAAGATCAGGACAAGAATGTTTAATAGACGTGGCTTCGCTACAAAGGGTAAACTAAAATCATTGGTTGAGAAGATTACACGAAGAATATATTTAATTACATTTTGTTCCCGTTGATTGATGGTTGGGCAGGATATTCAATAAATGATGAAAAACTTGAAAGTACCTCGTGTTGTCTGGAACGACCGTTGACTGGAATAAAAATACTGAGATTAATTGACAATACAAGAGATGGCTTGTACAAGAAAATTTGAACCAACTAAACCAATATTGCTATGCTTCCAAGTGTGGTTTGACCTGGTTATCACGAGTTGTAACGAAGTGTGATGACCCTGATTTTTGTGGATTCCCTTTTTGTCCACCGATATATACCACTTTACGGTACTGTGAATGTTGGGCATATTTTCTATTTTTGCGTTCTGGCATTCTTCTTCTTTTTGTTTTGATCGGTCGGTTGTCATCATGACATGTTTGGACTTGCCCGAAGCGTCTGTGTTTGATCGTTAACCTTTTCTGAGTTGTGATTAGCACATGTGTGAGTAACTGAACATTTTTATTGCATCTTAACGTGAGTGTGAATTAGTGTTTGTCGGTGTGGTATTTTATAGCTGTTATTCTACCTGTTTTCATTAGTTTGTTAACTTAACGTTTGTTCCGGTTAACTTATTCGTCCGTTATTTTTGCTCGCTTTTTAATGATTGGAGTATTTGGTTGTATTAAGATTTTACAGTTTTAATTAAACATTATTTCTAAAGTTGGCTGGTTTTTCTTC